>OMNZ01060385.1:10909-76985 GCA_900303255.1 Lesueurigobius sanzi | reverse complement strand
AAAAAAAGGGGGGGGGGGGGGGGGGGGGGGTGAGGGGGGGATGATGCATCCTACCTGTGTCACTTCATGAACAATCACAGGCAGGAAAACAGTGAGAAGTCACCACACATCAACTCGCTTGCATCTTTTTAAAAAAAAAATGCCAAGGCGGGGTGCTACTTTGTTACTCTCTCCATCATGGTTTCTCTCCATAGACAAGACCTCCCATTCCTTGACAAAAAGCAGGAAGGGGGGAAAGAGTGCATCCCGTGGCCTGAGCCGAAACACAATTACGTTTCAAAACACACTGACATATTTGTTTCTGATTGTCCCTCATTTGTGCAAACACTGCTCAATGTTGCCATGTCCTCTTCCTCCTCTTCTTCTTCTTCATCTTCTTCTTCCTCGTGTCCTATAGCTGCAGGTTTGGTGCGTGCTTGTCACCCTGGCACCCTTCCTCCTAGCCTCCTTCCCTCCTACCTCCAACCCCCTCGCCCTGCCATAAGCTCCGTCACCAAGCCCCTCATTAACCCCTCCCGTGCGCCCTGCGACTGAAAAGGCGCTGTCTTCAAACCTGTCTCCCGCGTCCGCAACACACTTTTCAATATCCTCAGAAAGTGGGCGGATGGGTGGTTACTCGTCTTTTCCTGCGTGCCCCCGCATCTGACTGTGTTATATTATATTTAGTAATAATAATCACAGTCATTGAGTGGTTTTTTCGGGGTGGTGGGATGGCACGGCTTGTCTGCGCGCCCTCCTCACCTCGAGATGGGGGGGGATCGTCCCGTATAAAGGCGAAGGAGGGGCGGAGGGTGGGGGCATGAAGCCGTAGGGTGTCATTAGCTCCTTTTCTTCTTCTCTTCAGGAGGAAGTAGTTTGTTTGACGACCGTGATCCCGATCTCTATCCGCTCGTATGCCGTTCGGATCCGACTCGTGACCTTCCGCCGCCCCAAACCGGGACTCCATAACTGTTTATTAACACGTCTTATAGACTTTTAAAGCAGAGCGCTACCCTCAACACCCACCACCTTCACTCAAGATGTCAGCGTTTGCCCTTTCATTATCAGGACCTGTTTAAAGTATCATCCAACTGAGTATAAGCCATGGTATAAGAGTTGAGGGGGTGTCCCAATCTCTTTTTTTCTCCTTCCTCCATTTCAAGTCAACGTATCAATGCGAGGGCTTTAGGATTTCAACTACAAAACTACTGAAAGAGACATGTAGACACAACTATAGACACCCATTTATTCAATTTATTTGCGAAAAATGTTGATTTGGGGGTTAGTTGTTCTTTAACTTATCAAGAAGTGTTTATTATTTCATTATAAGATGAAGTACTGTTTATAGTCAATCTGCAATGCACCTAATACAAGTAAATATAATAGAAAAATATATTTTTCCAAACTTCCTTTTTGAAGATTCACACCAGACCAGGGATTAGATTTTCCTGAATCTGTAAATTTGCTTATTGTTAGTTTTCTTTTCTTTCTTTAAAGTGTATACAATTTGCACACTCACCACAATATCATACTTTGTTTTAACTTAAGAGCTTCTTTGAGAAAAAAGAGAATAAAATGTCAATGTATCGCACTTTTTCAATGTGTATATGGATCATTTGTGCTTTTCATGCATCTTTTTTGCAATTTCATGTACAGTTTGTGAACCATGATCTTTTATATGACATGTTTTATTTGAGGTGCCTTTCAAGACACTCAAGATCTGTTTTATTTGTGCTGCGATGAATTGCAGTAAATAAACTCTTAGCCCGATATAGGAGATGAATTATGTCATTATTTGTGTAATTGTTTAATATATATTGTCACCATTTGTTAATTTTTTCTCTTTTGTTTACTATACTAATTTACTTATGCTAACCGTGGATTCTTTTACCAGTTGCAGATGGTGCATTGATGTTTTAAAACAAAATGTGGGGCCCATTTTCCAACCCTCTTGCCCCAGGTCCCAGTCTGTCGACGGCCCTGATGTTCATTATTAAGAGGTAGAGCTGAAACGATTAATCGATTAATTGACGACTAATTGATTAATTATTTTCTTGACATTTGTCTAATTTGAGCCAGAAAATAAATAAAAGTTAGTATTTTTGTCAAAAACCCTGAGAGGGTGAATGCTTTTCCACAGATCATGATGTAAATCTAACTTGTCCATGATGTGAAAGTTATTAATGTTTAACATTTCTTATTGTGGTTCTCAGGCACTAACCAATCAGAGTCTGTTAATGTTGCTTCTTTAGGGACAAACTAATGAGAAATTAAGAATAAATTGTGTTATTTCTATCAGAAATGTGGTTCTACTTTCAAAATTTGCTCTAAAGACAAGACATTTAGTTTTTAAGTAAAATACTCGATTAATCAATGTAAATAATGGATAGTTGCAGAGGATGACTGGTGTGTGTGTTTTAGGATCCTACCAGTGTTGGGCAAGTTACTTCAAAATTGTAATATATTTTAAACATGTCTGTATTACATATTACTGTTTCAAGAATGTAACTGAGTTACACTAGTTACTTTTGAATTACTTTTAGCAAAACATAAACTGAAAAAATGGAGAATAATGCCTCCGAGCTAAAGTGTAATCCAAGATTTCCTTTTCCTCAGTCGTCTCCATTCTCTCGTGTTTTGTTTTGACGAATTTAGCTTCACAAGTCACTTCTGCGCCAGTGTCCAACTTGATTTGGTGCTGCATCTTATTTGGGGAGAATTGCTCTTGTAACTCAATTGTAATGACTAATATATTACTGTATTTTAAGTAATATATTATATCCCCCAGTTACTGAAAAAAGTTATATTCTGTAACTAAATTTTGTAATGAGTTACTCCCAACACTGGATCCTACCGATACAGATACTGAAATGAAGGGGGCGGGTAGGCTGATAGCAATATATATGATTACTGATTAACTTTAGTAAATATCTATGTTTAAATCCTCCAAACGGCATATACTGTAGGTGAATATTTATTACCAGAGCAAGGTCTTGTCTGTCAGTCATATCAATCTGGTCGGTCAATGCGACGTTCAAGTTCACTACATCCCACACTAAAATCTGCTTCACACAAACTGACTCTACGCGCTGGGGACTTTTCAGGCTGTGAAAGGACTTGACTGAATCAGGGACAATTTCAGATTTCAAACAAGGTATAACATGAGCAGTCTAAATAGCGTCTGTATTGGCCAAAGTTTCTGTGTGGACCAAATGTTTGCTGACAGCTGATTCCCGAGTCCTGCCTGATAGCATCGGTCGGACAATATATCGGTTGGGCCTCAGTGTGTGTCTCCTGTTTCCTTGTCATGTAGCAAATGCGCTTCTGTAGTCCAAGATTCATTTCCTTTTGGGGATGCTACAGTTTAAGTTTAAAGTCCAAGTGCTGATGTTCACATTCATCTCATAAAAGCGGCATTTCAGGCTAAGGAAAAGTGGAGAATACACTGCGAAATGTTTAAATTACTGGAATCAACTATTTTTGACATTAATTTGAGTAGTTTTGAGTAGTTTCTGCCAATGGAATAAGACTTTTTGCATTTACAATAAGAAAAAAAACAACTTATTTACAGTACAATTAGATTTATTATCTAATTTTAAGAGCAATGTATATTATTTTATTTTGAGTGCCAAAATACTTAATAATACTTGATAATTTTACTTATCTGCTCAAATCAAGAGCAAATATACTAACATTTAGATCACTTTGCGGTGTACATTTGAAATCTGTAATTTAGTCAAAAATATATATACATAAGTTAAATATAATTGTTACCCACATTTTTGGAACATCAGGGGAACAACTTGAGTTTTAAAATGAATTATATCAAGTGCTATTTTTGACTGAAAATATCCTAAATATTATTAGAAGTATTGGAAACATTGGTGAAATGTGGAAAAGGGGAAACGAAAGGCAAATTGATATATTGAACACCTGCTCATCTCAGCCCACATTAATCCATTCATGTTGCTTTTCCTCCTCTCTCTCTCTCTCTCTCTCTCTCTCTCTCTCTCTCTCTCTCTCTCTCTCTCTCTCTCCCTCTCCCTCTCTCCTCTGCTCAGTCTGCTGCTGGGGCTGGTGACTGACGCTGTCATAATGTCAAACAGCCCCTGATCGTGACAAGACGCGGCAAACACAATGTGACACAACCCGCGGTATGGGTTCCTCCTGCTCTCTCCAGCATTTCGTATGGCTCAGAGGGGCTTAGGGCGGCCACTGGGAGGTTTACCATGAGTGTGTGTGTGTGTGTGCGCAGAGTGAGGAGGGGTGTATGGAGGTAATGGAGCAGATGTCAGGAGAGGGCCTGATAGGGGAAGTGTACACTGGGGGGACGACTGAGACCGGTCACATTGATTTGCGCTGCCAAAGGATCATGTGTGTTGACGTGGTTGGAGGAGTATCTAAAGTGCTGGGGATATATCCATGCACTGTTTGACAACTACAGCCGCACTGGCAGGCACAAACTAAACACCAGGCATGCGTCGGAATGACTTGGTTTGGGAATATTCCTCTTTTGAGTAGTTTCGACTAGACGTTTTTACTACTTTCCCAGAAAAAGCGAAATAATCAAGGCCAAATGAGCAACCAAACCTGAAAAAAATGTGGATTAAAAATCTGAATTGGAGTCATTTAAACTAATCTAGATATTTATGTTTTCCAGTGTAAAGCTGGACACACACTAGAGGATTTTTAGCCAGATTTTTAGTCTGAGGAGGAGTGGCTCAATAAAAACTTTCTCTCATGTCATGTCATGATCAATGGTGGGACTCCTCATGTGTGTGTGTGTGTGTGTGTGTGTGTGTGTGTGTGTGTGTGTGTGTGTGTGTGTGTGTGTGTGTGTGTGTGTGTGTGTGTGTGTGTGTGTGTGTGTGTGTCTTCATGTCTGTCCTTAAGTGTGTGTTGTCTTTGCACAGATCTTTAGTCTCAAAAGATTAAAAATCCTCCAGTGTGTGGCCACCGTAACAGAGGCCAGAATGAACTTGATATCTTACATATTTAGGACCCCAAAATCCAACATTCATGACTGAATCAGCTCTTTTAGGTGAACGGTTCTAAACGGATCTCGATTGTGAAAAGAACTGGGTCTTTTCTTCAGTTGGTTTTAGACAGATTTAACCTAAATCAGGGGCTCAGGAGCTATAGTTCACCAGCCCTTTCCAAGCAGCTTTCTAGATTTCTATACAAGCGTACAGTATGTATGAGTCACATTTTAGATGCGTTTTTATGTTCTGAAGATGAATATAGCAAAGTGGAAAGTGGGAACTACAGAAATATTCTTCTTATTGGGTTAAATGATCACGTTGACAGTCCTAGAGGCCTAGTTTCACAGTTTTCTTTGAAGCAGCAGTACAGTAGCTCACTCCCATTTGTGTTATGCAAAAGTAGCTCACGGGATAAAAAGGTTAGAGACCCTTGTCCTGAATGGACCCAAGTTAAGATCTTTGCACGAAAAATGAACTCACAAAACAACATTTTCTTAATAAGTTAAACTTCTGGATTTAAGAATATGCAAACTTAAATAAGAGTAATTCTGTGTTGCAAAGTAAAATGGCATTTACTCCCTAACTTACTTCAGGGGACAATAAGATATTTTTACTTATTTTAAGTGCAAAAATACTGATTCCAATGGCAGACCATTTTTAAATCAATAAGCAAAGGAGCCAGTCTTTTGAACGGCTCTTTGAAATGAACAGATCCCAATGAATCTTCCGGTAAAGAGCCATAAATCTCCCTTTATAGTACATTTCTCTGCTTTATTCTGTCTTACTTTTACACAACAAAATAAAAGTAGTAAACCACATCAAAGTAATCGATTGGTGCAGAATTGTCAACTTAATTGTTCCACTTATTTTTACTTACACTGTGTTACTTATCCCACATTCGTTACATTCGTTGGGTCTATTATAAAAGGTCTTTTTTTTGGATCGGGAGGGTGGTGCTCTGCATTTGGGCTATTCGTTTCTCGGAAAAAGCATAAATACTATTAGATGGAATGCACTTTGGGTAATAGCACAATCACAGTCAGAAACCCAAACCAAACGGGACATTCCAGCCATTAATGCATCAAAAAGAAATATGTCACACATAAAATTTGGCCCATGTGAGGAAGGAGTGATGAAATGAATTTAGCTACTGCCATGGAAAGACAATTTTGCCCGGATTAATGAGGCTATGACATAACACTCATTTTAAGAGCTACGTATCATCTCTGCCCTCCTCTGAAACCCCACAAAATGTCTCTCATTTGTCCGTGTGTGTTTTCACATTTCCTGTATTCAGAATAGGCACAGGCTCATTTTTTGCCAGATTTTTTTTTTCATTCTCCACTTTCTCTCACCTCGCAAGTCAACTCCAAAATGAACAAGTAGCTTTCTGTGTAAATGCCACAGCCATATATTCTCATTTTAGTAAAAGCTGTTTGTTGTATGACGCGCTGCCTATACCTCCCCTTCCTCTTCACACTCCTCTTCCTCAAATCCTCGAAGAATCCCAGCTCTGTTCAGGTTTTAGGTTAAACACATCTCCTCTCTACTATGGGCGACACGATTGAAATCCCTTTGCCTTCCTAACGCAGCGCGCCATCTTCTGGACAATGGGGGAAACACATGCTTCTAAAACTCATCTACTTCAAACTCCATTTTTTTTTTTTTTTTGTAAATCTAAATAAATAAATAGTAACAAAAATCCACCATGAATCCCAGAAATCTTTGCAGTTTTATGACACAATCTTGATCTCTAAATGCCTTTATGTTGAAGGACAGAAAGAAAAAAAGGCATCTATAAATTGAGTAACCACAGTGGTGTCCGTGCTTCACAGTAACAAGGTTCGGGTTGGACCCCCTTGGCGTATGGGGCCTTTCTGTGTGAAATATGGTGGGGAGCATGTTCTCCCCAGGTTTGCGATTCCTCCGCGTACTCCTGGTTTCCTCTTCCACCAAAACATGTACAATAGGTTACAATAACTGAGAACGTGGATGTTGGTGGTGGTCGGAGGGGCTGATGGAGCAGAATAGCAGCCTCATTTGAGTTCAATTAGCAGATACTATAAGAATATAATTAATACAGTATATACTCTCCTCCTTGGTGTGAAATGTATGAACTTTTATAGGTGCTTTGGTTGGTTATACGTCTTACCCAGGGACAACAGTTGGAAACTAGCTCTGATACTGACACATTTACAGAAATGTGTACTGTCCCTGTCAAATAAACAAATACTTTTTAAATATCACCTTTGCTCTGCCCGATCCTGTCACATCTCAGAAGCTAAAGGCCTGGTCAGTACTTGGATGGGAGCTCGCCGGGGAAAGGCCAGGAAGCCTGGGTGAATGTAGTGTGTAAGTGAATGTGTGGTGGTGGTCAGAGGGGCCAGTGTCACAGATTGGCAGCCTTGCTTCCATCCGTCTCCCCCTGGGCAGCTGTGGCTACAAAAGTAGCTCACTGCCACCAAGTATGAATAAAGCCATGTAAAGCGTCTATGAGTGTCCAGAAAAGCACTATATAAAACCAATGCAATATTATTATTGTTAAGTACAAGTTCCCACTGTTCGGCACACAAAACTCACAATTTATTAGGTTTTTACAGCTACAACTTTTGAAACGAGTCGGTGTAATTTATGCAGTAGTGAATGGTGGAAGAAGAAGCAGTACTAAAAGGAGTCATGGAGTAACTGAAGTAATCATTTAGTACATACCTTCACTTCTACTTCTACAAACACATGGCCAACATTATCCCCAATGGCACGTGAAGTTCACCTACCGGCAGCTCAATTTATGCAGAGTCTCCCTTGGTTACATTGTCTTTTCGAGCCTTTTGATATGGTGATGGTCGAATATGTGCTCCTAAGAGTTAATACAATTACAAAGTGTAATAAGCACATAATACAACTTGATTAAATTTGCATGTTTGCATAAGGAGCTAAAGGACTGAGACATGCATAACGCCGCACCATCCTGGAGAGAAAGATAGAGATATTCACCTTCGAAGGGTCACTCTCCTCTTCCTGCCTCATTAAAAACAGCCCTATTAGCAGCGTTCCTTCAGAGCTACCGACAGATGTGTGTGTGTACGTGTGTGTGTGTGTTTTGGAGGCCTCTAGGCTGCCCAAGAATACATTAAACAGCCAAAGAAGCCCCCTCTCTTCTTCCTGACTGACTCCTGCTGGGACTACTTAGCATTTCTGGGGTGAAAACTTCTCCAGCAAGGTTGTCAAACACTATACGCAAATTACACCGCTGCTAAATTGCTCCTGTATATAGTTGTTTAACTTTTGTAGCCGTTCAAGTCTGGGTATGTGTGTGTGTGTGTGTGTGTGTGTGTGTGTGTGTGTGTGTGTATGAAGACTCAATTCCCCCAATGAATTATACGGGCAATGTCGCCGGAAGGGAGCGGAATGATTTGTTTAAAAAGAAGAAAAAAAAAAAGAAAAAGTGAGGACATACAAAGATACAAATCCCACAAGAGTCTAAAACAACTTCGACAATCGTTAGCTCATGAAAATGCGAGCAGTTTTTAATGTGTTTTTGGGTCACAGATGGTAAGAGGAAACAAAAAAGTCTGTTTTCGCACTCATTGTATCATGATCCAGGGAGAATTAAGCGAAAAGACCAAATGAAAGTGGATGGATGTGCTAAGTGCTAATGGCAGCGGGTTTGGTGTCGGGTTTGTCCTTGTTGGAGTTAATGAGGGAGGCTGAGGGATCCATAATATCAGGCTGAATTTCATACAGAAGAATTATGAGGATTTTAACATTAATAAAGTCCATTAAAGCCGCTAATTCAGAGAGTGGACCTGCATCTTCGTGATTGTTCTCTCTATGAAAAAAAAAAAAAGCTCAGATTCAAAAGATCTTCACTCACAAAAGGAAATACAATTTAGATAACACATTTCTATGGACTACTCATTTGTTTTTTAAAACCGAATAATAACTACACATTATTTAGCCTTAATAAATAATGAATAAACAGTTAGTTCATTAGTAACAAACGATTTCTTAAAGCAACACTGTGTAACTTTCCACTGCACTGTCGCAAAAATGCTACAAATGATGTGGTAAATAGTTAGTAATTATTGGCTCAAGCTGCGATGGTTATCCTACATGTATTAAAAAAAAGTTATGTATTTAAAGTTGTGAATGAGAATCTGAGCAGTATCTGAAGAGGGCAGTTCAGAGTCTAACTGTGTATCGAACCAAACAACAGCCAAAATAACTCACATTCATCATATAATTTGGATTTAAGTCTTACTCAGTAACTGTTTGCAGGTATTGAAGTTTTAGTTCTAAGGAGAAAAGGATATTCCCACATAGATCCATTTGATATGAATGCATGATTTACTAATACTACTATACCACTGGTTCCCAAAGTGGGGTCCTGGGCCCCCTGGGGGTCCTCAGAGGCAATGCAGGGGGGCCTCCAAAGGTTCAATCAACAATCAACAAATCAATCAAATCAAAATAAATAGATTTTACAATGAACTTTATATGAATTTGGTCATATGTTAATCAAATTGACTCTATTATCACTGTTTCCTTGTGTTGTATATGTCAAATTAAAACCATGACATTTTCTTTTAAATAACATTCATCAGGGGGCCTCAAGAGATTTTTGGATGTATGAGGGGGGCCATGACACTCTTAAGTTTGGGAATGGCTGTACTATACAAATACTCGGGCAGTTATACATAACTACTCAAGTGAAGTGTATTGAGATTTTCAACAGAGTGACTACTGAAGCTACTACTCATTATTAAGTTAGTGTATACATAAATAAGCTGCAGAAATACAAAGCAGCTTTCATACTTATTATTTGTGGTGTTATTTATTGTATATACAGTACTTGGATCCATAGCTCGTCCTGTTTTTGACTAAATTCTATCTTTCTATTTTTTATGCAGTGTACATAAGAGATGTCTATATCGTGTTTTTCATTGGTAGATGCTAAGAGACATTTATTCTATTTTCATTTTATTTCTAATTTAGTACTATTAATACCTGTTTTTGCAAACTGACTCGCTGCACCCCCCTGTGTGATCCTATCTGAAGAGTTTCTCCATTGTGAGATCAATAAATAACTATCTTATCTTATCTCTTATCTCTTGAACTTGCTGACAGCCATCTGGAAAAGTTAACATTGCTTTTTGTGAATGCTGTAATCACGATTATTGTGAGAAAAAAATGGAATTAAGGGAGAAAGTGCAGAGAAAAATTGTACATAAAATACAGTCCAAACTGTCACACAAAAAAAAGAAATAATGCATTATATGTATATTTTTATATTAATGTAATTGTTGTCTTAGTTAAAAACCTGAACATTCAGTCTAAAGAAAGACCAATAGCTTTTATTGGTATTTGATTTAGACATAACAAAGCAGCACTGCACATGGTTCTTTTGGGACTCTTCCTTTGGCCATGTTATGCAATTACCAGCAAAGATGGATAAGATTTTCACCTGTCGCTGACTTCATGTATTTTTAGTGGAACATTGGACGCCATGTCATCAGCCTTTACCGTTGAGTGTGCTCCATTTGGATGAGAAACGCTTTACCTCGAGTCCTAAATTCTCTCGATGAGCTTTCATTACGGCGGCCATCGTAAAACCGGTTAATCTCGACATCCCTAATCGTAACATTGTGCACTTATTTAACCTGAACACCTGATGCTCATTCTAGATTTAGATTTAGATACATTTCCTGAATCAAAACATACAGTGTGTGATTAAACTCATGTGAACAGAAGTGATGCCAAACCACTCGGCTTCTTCGAGCAGCCATCCATTAAAAGTCAGCCAGGATTCAACTAGTCCACTCATCAGAGGTGCCAATAGCATGACGGCCATAGAAAATTACAGGGGAATCTAAGTGTGCTGGCTAACGGCATTGGCACCGACACTTTGCCAATACACATTTAGGCCTGACTGGTGCAGTGGCCCGAGGTGGCGGCACAGACTGACACTTCTCTCCTCAGTGTGTCCACAGCGGAGATTGGCCTGTCCGTCAGTGGGACAGCGCTGGGCCATTACATGTGATCACCTGCCCCCCCCCCCTTCCTGGTGATTTAGCCACTGTCCTACATTTACAGCAGGCGGCCATGTTGGTTGTACTGTTTGTGTTGTTTAAGCCTGCCCTGTGTCTTACCATTACAATGTGATGATGAACGTGAAATAATGAGTTTGTGTGATGCATTTTCATTCAAGTGGCTGGTAAACAGTTGGCTCCAACCCAAGGACTATTTAGCTAAGTTGCAATGGGGGCGGCCATCTTGTTTTTCTGGTCAAACTGAAGGTCTGACTTGAGCTGATATTGGCTTTGATTTTTGTTATTGGTGAAACATGCAACATTTACAGTACAACAAACTGCTGAGTAAACATATCCATCAGCTTTGGTCCCGTAGGTCCTCACAGACAGTTAGCCAATTAGACTTACAACAAAAAGTGAGTGATAATATCACTAAAAATTATTTTAGGTGACTTTTTCCATGTCGTCCTTCCACTGGAACTACACCTGAGCCATCAATTGTGTATGTCCTTTGCGCTTTTTCACAAGCTTTTCTTCATTCCCATATTTTCTTCATTCTCTTACATTGACAACAACAGAAATTCCAGCTAACAGGAAGTGCTAAGACAAACAGGAAATGCTTAGACAACAAAAGTGGGTGGGTCTGAATAAGGGGAATAGGCATTTAAAAAAGTATAATTCAGGTAACGTAATGTAATGTATCTTAAACCAAGTATTGTTAAAGTTATGGTATTGGAAAAAACAAAACGGTACCCAGCCCTAGTCTAAATATACTAGATTCAAAGTCAATCAATCAATCAATCAGTTTTTGTAACACCCAATATCACAACAGGAGTCGTCTCAGAGGTTGGTACAAACACAAAACAAGTCTCAAACATCAAACAACAGAGAAACCTCGAGGAGAACCACAATGGGGAAGGGATCCACTCCTATGGACGGATGGGCCAGATGGTTCCCAGGCCGTCGAGTCCCGTAGCTGTGTCCAGCCAGCGCTGCAGAGGCCACCGCCGCCAAGCCCCGTAAAGTAATGTTCCCTCTGTTCTATATTACATTTAATAAAAACATTTTTTGTATAATCCACATAGTCCTCATGTATGACAAAGTTTGACCACCTCTGAGCGACATCATTCACTCTATAGCGCTATAGGAACTTATGACCCCTGTGCCGGTTGGAACACGAGGGAACAGCCAGTGCCCTTGAACACGGGCCTGTAACTAATTACTCCAGAGGCTGCGTCTGGTAGAAACATCATGCTTTTTTTCTATTGCAATAATCCACGCTGCATGCAGATCTAAGCGGGATCCACACAATAATAAAATGTCAACATGACTGGACACTGTTATCCTGTGATTTCCTATTGTAGGCTTAAAGATGAACCATATTTGGGCGGCATTTGTTACAAGTTGAAAGGCTGGGGGGGGGGGTGAAGATCTAGGAAAAGCAATGATTCCCATATTTCCTAATCTGCTGTAATGTCAATGTGCAAGCAATAGAAAGGATTCAGACGGATTTATCAGACGACTTTCCTTTCTTGTTTTCGTGTTCCCAAAGAAGAAGAGAGAAAAAAAAAAGCTGCCAAAAGTGAAACATAAAATTTAAGCTCTCATAAGCAGCCAGCAGCAGTAGTATTAGCCGGTTTAGTATCAGCTAGAGAGAAGGAGTAATGAATGTAGAAAGGGGAGACATATGAAATGCCGTTAATGTTAATTCTAATCACTTTTTGGCTATTAAGCACAAATTAGTGAAGGCGATGTTAAATGTCATGGTCTGTCCTGGGACTCATACCGGAGAGGGTGCCTTCTCATTTACATACTTAAGATCCAACTTAATTCTCACATGGGGCTGATGGGAAATGGAGCCGTAAAAGCAATGACGATGACACGCAAGGCTCGCAGTAGGCTAATAACCAGGAGACAACAAACCGCCAGCTAAAAGTCGCCATTGTTCACGCTCAAGGTTATTTCCCCCGACGTATCAGTGAATAATTCCTCTCAGGCCTGTCCTTCCTCCGGCTTTTCGTTTGTGCTTTTTAAGGCGAATCATATCAATGTAGAGAGGTATTAATCCTGCTTTAAGTATATCTTACACGACGGCAATGTACATTTACATCCTTGATTCTGTCTGTATGAAGACCTTACTTTGGCGGGGGATGAGAAGAAGAAGAAGAAGAAGTTCATGGTCAGGTTCACTCAGGTGCAGAGCAGGGCGTGTTGTTTCCATGTCTCGGTCTTCTGTCAGAGATTGGATGAGAATCAAAGGGAAGAACTATGCAGGGTTTTCAGGGAACGTCCAAATGCAGGAAGTGTATCGGTGTCATGTAATGTAAAGAGATGGATGAATTAACCTCGGTGCTGGGCTGAGGTCTCCAGATCCTTGTCTACATTGTTCTAATGGCAGCCCACGGTCTAAGGGAATATCCCGTGTGCTTCTGCCTCCTCTGTGGCTATAGTTGACTGTGGGAGAGTAAATAACATTTGATATGCATAAACAGCCCCTTCCTATTCATTACTGTCAGAGCGTTGGAGTGCAGGAGGCGGAGGTCAACCTGGAGAAACGCCTGTGGTAGCTGTCACTCCGCTGCACCCACACCCCCTCTCTCTCCTCTGCCTCCCCCCGCCCTCTCCCCTATTAGCACAGGCTCCGGGTCATAACCTTTCCGTGGCATTTTGCGATTCCACAACCCTTTGATTAGTGCAATATTTACATATTTCACTGTAGCGAGGGCGTTCTGTGTCGCAGACACTTGAAGTGTTGTAAATGTGTTTGGCCTTTTGCCTGGGAAATGCGGAGGAGTTGGGGTCTCTCTGGTGGTAAGTGTAGTCAGGGCCAGCTCACTGATGCACGCTCTCATGTGTGCTTTAAGTATATTTACCCCTCAGCCGCCCACAACATGCTGCCATAGTACACACACCACATACAAGTGCCATTTGGAGCTCCATGGCCCTTGTCCTCTGAGGAGAATGTTTAGCCCACATTAGAGAGGACAGTGCTCCCTGGTGGCTGAGAAGGATCATGCCCTCTGCAATGTGCTGTAGGGCCAATGCCCTGAGGATGGATACAGTGAATGGAGATGGTTTAGTCCTGCAATTTACAGCAAAAAAAAAACATAAAAGAAAAAGCTTTTAAAGGATTGACTTGTAGCACCCTCTAACCCCATTTGGGACTCGTAAGAAAATAGGATATGAGATTGCCTCAATAGTGTCTATGGACAAGACTATTCAAGACTAGTATAGTGCCACATGTCAACAATGTGAAGGTTTATTTTTGTACCACCTCCAATCATATGACAGGTGGAAGAAACCTGTCAGACACATTGCTCAAAGTTTATCCAGGCCCAGACTGTATTAGCCTCCATGAGCCACTATCGGCTAATGATAATCATGGCCGACCACAACAACACTGACTCACTATCAAGGTGGGCGAAAAGTCTTGCCCGGGCAAGGACTCAAAGACAGTCTGGACCTGCAGGAATGAGTCGTTATTCGAAAGATTAAAAGCCTTTTTTGGGGGGAAATCAGTGTAAAAGAAAACAGCTACAGGCAACTCCTGGCAGTAAGAGACTTCCCAATAACGCAACAGTGCTGTATAAAGATATTGCCAAAGTGCAACTCACCTATCCATCAAATCTGAACCGGGTTGACGTGCAGCGTATTTTTCTCCTCAGTCACTCAGTCAGTCAGTCAGTCTGTCTGTCAGTCAGTCAGTCAGTCGGCGTGTGTGTGCGCTGTGACAGAAAGCAGTGGTGTCAGCGAACAGGTTTTTGGGGGAGCTCAGGGCCGTCACGTCCGCTTCGGGAGTGACTGATGAGGCTGCCGAGAGAGTGACGGGCAGCAGTCTTCCCTGCGCCCGCGGGCCTGCCTGGCATTAGCGTTATGTGCCATGTTCTCGGAGGGAGCCTGTCATTCAGCCGTCACTCAAACAGACAGACAGATGGCGCACGTAGACGCGGGACATGAAAGAGACTGGCAGAGTGTGCCGCAGCCCGCGCTCGGATCGGATCCCTGGGTGGTCCCCCCCGCAGTTGAAGGGTAAGTTTCTCATCACTGTTGCCTTGGCAGCTCCAGCTCAAACCGGCCACACGCGGACATCAAGGTGCCGATGGGCGCGCGGCACAACATCAAAGGCCTATCCATCAAACGGGTCACATGCTATGAGAGGGAACAGAGAGCTGCACGGCGCGAGTCTGATCTGTTTTTACCGTATCAGTCACGGACACTTCACTCTCTGGATATGAAATGTGTTTGTTGACCAATTAGGAGCAAAATACCCTCAATAGCCTGCGATGCCTTTTCTATTTTGGATAGGACAAAACTTTATTAAATCATTCTTGACCTGGGTGTATCTAAACTTTGGGGAACTTTTATGCACAGTGGTGGAAAGTAACGATGTAAAAAGTAGACTAGACAACAAGTAACCTGCATGTTACTTGTTGCCAGTGTAGGCTATTTCACTTAGGCCTATAGCCTACATTTTAGAACAGGAATCTGTACTTTCTACTCCAATAGATTTTTGTTTTATTGTTTAAAGTTAAAACAATTACTCAAAATACTTTTTTCAATTTGTTACGCTGTTGGTAGGCTACTTCTTCATAGGTGGTGGCCTACTCGGACTGAAAAGTTTGATAACCAGGTTTAGTCCTGGTTTATCCTTGGGTTAGACCTATTACAAAAGTAAAATGGTAAATGGTCACATTTACATAGCGCTTTTCTACCTGCTTTAGGCACTCAAAGCGCTTTACATCAAGGAACCACTCACCCATTCACACTCTCATTCATACACCAGTGTACGCAGACACTGGAGGCAAGGTGGGTGAAGTGTCTTGCCCAAGGACACAACGACGGTGTGCGCCTGCGGGGATTGAACCGCTAACCCTCCGATTAAGTACAAGTTTTCAAAACATAATGCCCATTTGACTCTTTCAATATTTTCAATCTGTGTGACATACTAGAAATTCAATCTGATACGTTTACAGTTGTGGCCAAAAGATTACATACCCTTTAATCTTTTGGCCATTTTTCATAGAATATGAATGATAACATAAAAGTATTTTGTTCCACTCATGGTTAGTGGTTGTGTGAAGCCATTTATTGTCAAAGAACTGAGTTTACTCTTTTGAAATCATAATGAAACAGAAACTACCTAAATGTCCCTGATCTAACGTTTACAGGACCTTCAACAACTGCCAGGAAAATTGTTCAGGAGCAAAGAAAAACTCACTTCATATGAATATGTAAATGTTTGACCAGGGACATTTGGCTAGTTTCTCTAGTTGAAAAGCATAAAGCATACAATAAATGGCTTCACGCAACCACTAACCATGAGAGAAATAAAGGTTTTTGTGTTATCAGATTCATATTGTATGAAATGCATAAGTTTTCCATAACTTTTGGCAAAGTAAATTTGCTACTCGTGTATCTGTAATTTTACTTGAGTAATGAAATTGAGTACTCCAACCACCAACGCTTAAGCAACACCATAATGCTTTACCTATATACCGTATTTTCCAGACTATAAGTTTGGCTGGTCCTGCGACTTATACTCAGGTGCGACTTATACTGTATATGAATTCATATGTTACGTTAACATACCAGACACCTATTCAGTTCATTGTTTATGCTTTGTGTAGCTGAATAACCATCAGTGTGCTACGTTAGCATACCATACACCTATTCAGCCTGTTGTTCTCTATTCTATTATTATTATAACTTGCCTTTCAAGATGAAACGTCTGTTCTTGGTCTTGGATGTTGTAAAATAAATTTCCCCCAAAAAATATGCGACTTATATATGTTTTTTTCATTCTTCATTGTGCACTTTTTTGCTGGTGCGACTTATAGTCCGGAAAATACGGTACTAATGAAAGGAGTAAGGACTATATATAATATACAGAATATACATGGACTATATGTGTCCACATTCATCCATGTTATAGTCACAGATATCAACACAGAGGTACAGTCAAGAGGGGCCATTTTGTGTGTCTTTATTGTGGACATGACATTACATCTTTTTGAAATGATGTACAAAAAGTGTAACAGAACTGGCTCAGACGAGGTAGAGCTTTCACATCGGCTTGCTGGCTTGAAAAACGACACGGTACACAAATGAAAAAAAAAAAACAACAACAACAAACAAACAAACAAACAAACAAAACAAGCCAGAAAAATCAAACGTCTACAAACTCTGTCCTCTTATCCTTCTTGCAGAATAATAAATACAGATACCAACCAAACAACATGTTGAATAATGTTTTCTAAGTAAATTAATCAAAAATGAATTTAAAAAAAGCAATACCGACACAGATAATACAACTTAAGAAGAAGAAGGCATGGAAAACCCCAAGAGAAACACCTGCCAGCGGCCCCCGTGGGAGGGCGGCCCCGCTACCTACACTCAACACACTACAGCTCCGCAGCACCCGCGCAAAAAGAAAAACTGCATCTAGCATCGTCAATCCCTCCCTCGATTTGTTATTAAGAATCTCTATCCTAACAAATAAACAGTTTAATCAGAATATTTACAGCTAGGCCCAGGTTTTTCACACCTTAGTCCAGTGGTTTCAGACGGCTGGGAAATGACTTTAGATTTGTCGAGATGCTGAGATCACACCAACGTGCCTGGATAAGTTTTACACTTTTGGGGGCTGTTGTAAGAATATAACCCACTCGTCAACATTATAGTTCATTTGTGAAGACATAAACTTGAATACGTAAGTTGTTATCATGTGGGCAAGATCTGTCATTTCAGGATTATGGGTAATAAGTCTAAACAAATTATGAATAGGACATAAGCTGCTCCACCTCAATATGACATGAAGAATTGTCACTATCAAACCAGATAATAATAATAACAGTAATCCTTATAATCAAGAATCTATGAAAGAAATGATTGAGATGGAATGCATTTTAGGTAAAATATCAGCCGAGGTGTGAAAAATGTTGGCCTAACTGTGCGTACAATAAGCGGCACTGCTTTCCAAAAAGAGACATTCTCAAATAAATCTTATTATTCTAGAGAGGGGAGGGGTTAAAGCTAGCCTAAGTGCACTAGTAATCCCTTTTGGTTTTTCTACGGCTGTGTAAAGGGTTTGGTAACAGTGAATTTCACATGTACATATCTATATTACATACAGTTGCTCCTGGATCATAGTATTTTTAAGTCACACTTCGGAGTAAGAAGAAATTCATAACTGAGGAGTTCATCTTAAAGGGAATTCTGTACAACACTGGTCTCAGTACTACACTACCTCGAAGGCTAAGAGTATTTTCAAGTATTCTCACTACTACTAAGTACCCATACCGTTAACACACACACACACGCACTTGTGTATGCTCACAGGCAAGCACCCCATACTGTATATGCATAACTCAACGACTCACACAGGTATAGCATGTTATGTGTTTTCAAAATAGCGCGTGGTCTACTGTCTTTGAATATATCGTCTCCTTTGTAACGGGACATGGCTTTTTAGCGTTGCCAGGAAGCGGCAAAAAATAAAAAAAAACTGCTGGACAAAGTCGTATTAAAAAAACAAACAAAAAAAAAAGGGAATTGGAGGAAAGAGGTAGGCTAGTATCTGGAGCATCTACAAGGACACCACGTAGAAGTTAGTCGGCCTCATATACAATGTAAGGGGTTAAATTAGCACAAACACTTGCACACACACTGGGGTTAAGGCTGTGATGGCTCTATAGACCCTTTCTTTGTTTGTAAACATCCCGGGCTTAGCTGGAGGCGGAAAGCTAGATCCCTATTGTAGCTGTTGTCATAGTAACGATAAAGAAATGTCTAACTGTTGTTGGAAATATCAGATATAACCTTATTTTATCGTCTCAAATGCCGTTCGTCTTGTTCTTGCGCCTTAAGCCACAACAGGACGACATTTTGTAGTTGTAGTTTTACACTTATAATCGCTAGTTTTAGTTTAATCTTATTTCTCTTGCTCACTTCCTGCCTCCAGCTGATGTCACCGATGATGTAAGCAGCGAAAGGGTCTATACTATCACAAGTTTTCCTTTCCAAAGCATCAAGAGCCTTACCTTTTGACATTTCGGTGACTTTTTAACTCTTTACATAAATCTGGCAACCGCTTATGTATTTTACCAAACTACCTGCACCTTCAACAAAAAGGAATAGTAATTAATAGCAGTTTTATTACAGGACTTTTTCAAATATTACACATGACCAGCCACGTTGATTTTACGGTGTTCCTCGTACCAGTACTTTGGGCTAATCACATCCGTACCGTGAAACCAAAATAAAACTCGAGTTTTCAGTCAGGCAAGCTGGCAATAATTTGGCTCTTAATATATGAAGGAGTTCCCGAAGCCAAACTACCTCCATTCTGTCCTCCTCTTCCTCCTAAACGGCCGATAATTGAAGGACCATAAAAACACAATGCTCATTTATATTGGCTATTAAAAACGTACAGTCTCTTTAATGAGCACTAAAGAGGACGCCCCCATTAGCGCGCGCCTCTTCTTCTCTCTCTTTTATCCAACCTCTTCCTCTAATCATCGCAGCTTCCGAGTGGACACTGGAGGTGGGACGCTGAAGTCTCCATCGTGGTGATTTTGACCCCAAGAAAAATGGGCAAGTTGAACACAGATTCCCATTCCCTCTTTCGAGCGCGGCTTCGAAATGATAGATTGATTGATCCTGAGCGATATGAAAGCTCCGCCACAGTAACGCTAAAAATAATAAAGAGAGAAGCAAAGCAATGCCACAGTCTGCCAAAAAGATCTCCTTTACAGACGCCATGTACACATTTGCATATCCAAGAATGGCGACGAGAGGAATCTGCTTTGAGAAATGAATGCTTTTGTCTGTAAAGGTGATGTAAACAACCCTTAGGCGCTTCATTAGGTGTGGTTTAAGACAAGGGATTCATTTAAAAACTAAAATATTCTACATAAATCAGGCAATTCTAGCAATAAACCTTCCCTGCGACCTGCTCTTTGTGATTGGAAAACGGTGGATCAGTCTGGACGTGGTATCTCTCTTTTGTCCCAAAAGTCGTGCTTCGTCCTTCATTGCTGTGGCGGCGGTCTCGGGGCGGGGTTCGAGGCCTCGCCCCCCCGCTCCGCTTGGTCCAAGGGTAGCGCCTGGGTCTCCGGGTAGTGGCTGTTGTCAAAGGGCACGTGGTGGACACTCTGGACGTGCGTCTTTAGGTTCCCTTTCTGAGACGCTCGGTATGGGCAGAGCTGGCAGCAGAATGGCCTCTCCCCTAAAGAGCGCGGGGGAAAACACAGTGTCACGGGGGGTTCAAGGAAGACGGGGATTTATGCCGCCTCCGTGCGACCTCTGTGGTGTTCTCTACGACTGAGGCTTTTTGTTTTACATCCAGCGTTTTCATTCTTGACAAAACCCTCAATATTCCAGACAGAGAGACAAAAAAACTTTTTACTTTTGAAGGTAAGGTAAGGTTCACTGCAGGTGAAAAGGGAACAAATTTAAATTGAGTGATATCAATGTAAAACTTTCCCTTCATATTAGTGAGATAGATATAAGACGTTTTCTGTTTTCATAAAAAGTCTTGTATATATATATATATATTTTTTTTAGCAAAATCTAAATAATGAATAGAGTTTAAATTTACAGTGTTATTTTGTTGATATATTAACTACAAAAGATTTGTTCAGGAGGAATTTTGGATATCTTGGTTAGTTTTTTTTTAATAAACTAGTTATGAGTGAATAAATCTGGGGGTTTTCTGGGGTTCAAAACTCAATATCTCAGGCTATGAATTATATTGAAAAATCCCTCTGAAGAAAACTTCAAAACATTGTAGTACAAGAGTGGAAAGTCTGCAGTGCAAACATGACACTCCTTATTGTAAAGATTATGTTATTTATTTGTTTTCAGGCCTATATGTTAAGAAAGCAGAGTGGCCCAAAACCTGAAAATTAAAATAAACAAAATCCTGTCCTAAGAGCTGTTGTAACAAGTAAATGTATCCATTGTGAGATCAATAAAGAACTATCTTATCTTATCTCAGTGTCTCCTCTTATTCGGGTTTCCTTATGGAACAATCTGGAGGATGAGTCAAAAAAAATCTAATATGTTTAAAACATTTAAAAGATAAAATGTAGTATTATTGAAAAATATCTAGCTCAAGTAGGACAAGTTGGAAATTAATAATAAGTCTCTTAAAGGACAGCTTAAGTTTGGTTTAACTCGAAAAGGCATCTGTGATGGACAGATCCTGTCACTGATACTGTTTTCAGTTTGATATACTGTAATACAGTATTATTGGAAGAGGTTTTGTTGCCCTAAACGTGGAAGCTTTTCTTCAGTTATGTACAGGGTTAGGTAATATAAGTTTGACTTCAGCCTAAACCCTTTGGTTATGATTTAACATAATGATGTTGGCTTATTTACCTTTGTCTCTTTTCCCTTTTTTGTGGAATGAATTTGTTTGACCGAATAAACTAAACTTAAATTCAAATTTGTTTGACAGACTTCACTCAGAGATTAGAGCCATCCACAGAGTCCACGGAGGCAGCGTCAGCGATGTTACAAAAACACAACAGGGCACAGTAATGCGAAAATAAAACAGAGAGGAATGGCACGAACAACGACAAACATTAGCCTGAGACACATGACCGTGTTCATGAACAAGTTGGAAAACATTATGCAGGTCAAAACGCACCTATCACTGTTCATTTCACACACCTAATTTCACTTAAGACACTTTCTGGGCTTCTGTATTCTGACCCAGATGGACTAGCAGCTCTCCTCCGCTCCTGCCATCTGGAGAAATGCACCGCACAGCCCTGTCGCAACAACAGTCCTACTTTTTACTGTGTGTGTATTTTTCTCAATCACCCCCAGCACCCCCACATAAACCACCCTGTACTCTCTACAGTCCCTCCTGTAATTAGACTGACCTACAATGGCATAGACACCTCTGCAGCAAAAAAGGGAAGAATAATAAAATATAAGCAACACACACCTGAACAAAACAAATGAGATTGCCATTTAATTGCACCTAATTATCATTTTGATAAATGGAAGAATATCAGAGCGGGAAAACAAATGACTCCCCGCGCCCCTCCCTCCCGCACCCTGCTCCCTGTAGAAGGAACAGGGCAATATAGCTGTTATCATACATCATCAGAAACAAAACATAGGGAACAGGGAAGTGGGAGGCGTGAGGAGGAGAGAGATAAAAAACAAAAAAAGGTATAATTAATCATACAAAAATCTAACGTAGTCGGGGAAGATGGTGTGAGGTTTGCTACGTGAGGGGGGAAACTTACAGAAGAAGAAGACGGTGTCCTGGAGGAAACATGGCTGACGGCGGCGGCGGCACTACATTATACTAAAGGTTATCGTGGCCGTAAAGCAGCATCAACACTACATCTAATTGGACTTGTGTGGGGCGCCTCGTCCCATCAGTCATAGTGTGAGGTAGATGTGCGTCGGCGCGCGCTCCTGTGATTCATTAAGACGGAGGAGCGGCGTGCGCGGGCCAACTCCGGACCGGTGTCAACGCCGCGCAAATTTACTCTGAGTCGCCTCCATGCCTCGTTTCCTCTGTTTGACACGCTCGGAGAACACAAGGGGCCACGGCGTTGAGTAATAGCAACGGCTTTTTCATTCTTGTCCAGATCATGTGTTGTAATTTTATATACGTGTTCAATTCACGGTGAGTCAACACTAAAACATAAAAAGGCTACATAAATATATGTTTAGGCAGTGCCATATTCTTTACCAACAGCTGAACAACTTGTGAATTTAGTTTGATAGCTATTAAGGCGAGACACTGCAGACAGAACTCTAATGTCAGGTTATTGTACAGCTGCTCTCTAATCTTTCACCTGGAAACACATAAATGACCTCATCTTTACAAGTTTTTTACGAGTAATTATTGCATTGATTCAACGTTTCTCCACAGAACTTTATGTGGAAACTGTAACTTCAATGAGCATGTTCTCAAAATGCACTTTCTCACATTGTGGCGACAACATCTGCCCTTTAGAAGCTCCTTCAGACTCCAAACTTTCCAGTCTCGTACTTAACAGTATTCTGAAGGTTTGTTAAAAGGGATTTTTCAATGTTTAATTCCTAGCCTGATTTATTGAGTGTTGAAGGCAATTATGTTTTATTTTTTTTAATGTATTCACCAATAACTAGCTTATTCAAAAACGAAACAACATATCTAAAATCCCCTCTAAACAAATCTTTATTTTATAACTAATATATATCAACAAACTAAAACCATACATTTAAACCTGCCTCTATTCATTATTTAAATTTCATAGCCAAAAATGTAGGCAATTTTGAAAATATAAAATTACAGAAAAAGTACAAAGTAAAACAAAAATAATTTTTTTTCTCATATTCATGTCTGTAATAAACAGCAACATTTTCAAATTAATATCACTCAATTAGTTTGTGCAGATTCTCAATCGTACAGGAGTTAACCATTGTAGAAAAAGGCTCTCGATTTCAGCATCTGTACTCTAGGCTTAAAAGAACTTGACGTTTCGCTCCTCATCCCAAGAGCTTCGTCAGCAGACTCAAGGAGTCGACTAAGTGGTCCTGATATCAACTAGGGGGAGGAGCTACCCATATTGGTCCCACCCCTCTTTGTACCATTCAATCTCAAGACTGCTTTTAAAATCTACTCTCAACTTGCTCCATCTAATCTAACACGGCAAAAAGTGATTTGATGAGTTAAATTTGCTTGAATTCAGAATATTTGACCTTATTCTGAGTCATTTTGACTTGCAAGTAAAATTATCTGGCAATGGGACAAGTATTTTTGCATTTAAAACAACAAAAAGCATATCATTTCAAGTAAATTTAGATTTTATTCTCTATTTTTTAGTACAAGAAGTGTTTTTTTTCTTATTTTAAGTGCAAAAATACTTGTTCCGTTGGCAGATAATTTTACTTGTCAAGTCAAAATTACAGAGAATAAGGACAAACAAATGTAACTTATCAAAATATCACAGTGTAAAAGGCTACTTTAACCGAGAGAAACCACACACAAACATTTGAAATTTAAAAAAATGAAAAGCCTTGGTGTACTAAGAAGACAATAAAATCACATTCCAAGACATGTGTTTGTTCTATTCAATCTAATTCAATCTTTTTCTCCTTTTTCATGTTTCCACCCAGAGGGGAAACACACACAGGTGTGAGGACGGTCTAAAGACCTAACTCCTGCTGAGGAAGCTCTTGGGATAAGGAGCGAAACGGAGAAAAAGAGCCTTTTTCTACAATCACTCAATACATTTTTTTCCCTATTCACATGCAGTGTCCCGCCTTAATTATGCATCCCTATATAGAATTACAGAACACTTGAAAGGACTCATAATAAGGACAGAAAATATGTATTGGTGTCAGTCACATGTTCCGGTTCTAGAGAGATATTATGTTGATTTGTTCGTTCTCATGACAATGGTCCACATCCTCCATTTGCCCGAGACCCATGGATATATCTGATCTACCTCGATGTAACTAAAACGTGTGGCGTAGGGTTTGAACCAGAGTTTTCAGAGCCCGAAATGTCACGTTGCGTTTGATCGGGCGAACCAATCCCTACGTGAGAGCGCCAGGTGTTAATGCCAGGTGTGGGGCGCACCAACAAAATAAAAAGTAGTGAAGAAGGGAGTGTTGAAGAGACACACGTGTGGAGACAGAGGCATGCCAAGGCGAGACAATCATCATCATCAGAAAAAAAAAAAAAACCATGCAAAAAAAAAAAGAGGAGAAGCCATGAGGGTGCCCACTGATCAAAGCCGAATAGTGCCACATACTTGTTTGGGAGCTTCAGAAGCGGTGGCGTGAGTGGCGTCAGTGCCTCTGTGGAGTCCGTTAAAATCAAACCCAACTGTGAAGGAGGGCGGGTGAGGAGGGGTGGGGGTGAGGAGGAGGAGGGAGGAAGGAAGGAAGGAAGGGAGGGCATTTGGTTAAAAGCTCCAGCACAACAAGACAAGCATTTATGATTGTTTTTTTTTTCATTCAGTAGATTGCGTTCACGGCATTCAAAAAACTGATGTCATCATGTCAGACGGCATAAAGACTTTAAATACTAAAATACTCACTGTTTTGTGAGATTGAACTTTATCACTAATTTTGTTTCCAGTGAAGTCTAGACCCAATAATTACTATACTGTATACTGCGCAGTAGACAGAAATACAAATTGTACCCTAGAAATCTGTCCTGTCCTCCGCTGCATTATTAAGCTATGGACTCTATAGCAGTGACTCTCAACTGGTGAAGCATCGGGACCCACCATCGCCCTTTGACCACGAGCCACGACCAAACAAAAATATTAATTACAAACGACAAAACACTGTTCAGCTTAAATCTGTACTTTGTGTCAGATTATTGTTGACAAAGTTGAAACAATGATCAAAAACACCATTTCAACAGACTCGTGTAGGGTTTTCACGCTTTTAAAATAGGCATAATATTGGAAAACGTTCTCTGGCTCAACGAAAACGATTCCGCGACCCACCAGTTGAGAACCACTGCTCTACAGGAAGCCGCAAAACGCCGTGAACGCAACCCACAGCATTTCTCCCCCACTACCAACACCAGCAAAGCAGCCACCAGCCACCAGCAGCCCCCCCCCGCCCCCCCCGCCCCCCCTTTGTTGCTAAAAAAAAACAAGAGTTGGGTGGCGGGGGGGTGGGTGATTCTGGCAGTGATGAAGATGATGATGGCGATGATGATGATGCAACCTAGTGGAGGCAAGTCGATGATTTAATATGACGCATGTTAATGGGGGGCCTCGGGGTGCGCGGCCTTTTCCCGCTCGCGCACGTCCACGCCGAAGACAAGCGCTGGTGACAACAGTAATTACAGATTCAGTTGTACAGAGGGTGGACTGTGTGTGCGTGTTTACTATGGTCCTGAAGGGGTGGTGGTGGTGGCGGTGGCGGAGGGGGGCTAGCTTAGCACCGCATCACTTACCATTTGGCCTCTGTCACTTGGAATCACGGGCCGTGCCACATATCATTCACACTCTCGGTAAAGAAGCTACTTATCTCAGTGTCTGGTGCGATCACTGCCAGCCCGGGTGATGGACATGACAGTGAGAGGGGAGGCAGGACTCGGAGGGAAGGGGGAGAGTAACCGAGGGAGAGGAGGGCAGTGAAGTCGAGTGGTAATTAGTTACATTTCAAGTTTTTCATCATGTTTGGGTTCATCTGAATTTGCCTCTTAATTGGTATTCCAGTATGGTATCCAATCCACTTGAATGTGCCAAATATATTTTACAATTTGAGCTCCTGGTGGGTCTTGAGACAGAGATGGCGAAACTTACCAGGAAGTCCCGGCACAAATAAATGAATAAAAACTATACTGGTTTCGCGAGGCACAAGTAAATGGGTACCAAGACTTATTGTTCATGTTCCAGTATTGCAAAGCAGGATCTGTACTGTATTGAAAAGGTTTAAGGCACACAGCTCTATTTGAGGGGAATGGAGCTCCTCATTCCCGCCTTCATCCGGTGCCAGAAGTAAAAATCCCATTGAAAATCTCCATAGACTTTTCGAAAAATTGAAATATTAGGCACGACGGAGGCTAATCTGCTACGTGCTAACTGCTGAAAAATATGGCAAAATGCTTTTATAACATTTGTTTTTTTAAGTTTCCGATAAACCTTTAATTTATTATTGTGTGTTTTAAGTTACCACGTAGCTGATTAGCTGCTATTGTTCTTTTAAACATCTAATATTATCATTTATTTAAGTCCATGTCATGTTTGAGTGGGATTTTAACTTCCGACACCAGGGCGGGGCTTGTACTGTCGAGCTCCATGCTAATACCGGACTTGCATGATAAAAATCGTAATTATATGTAAAAATAGAGCATTATAGGGCTGCACGACTCCAAAAACGCTAAATCAGAACCAAACCAAGGCCAAAACTGAACTTCTGCACACAAAAAATGTAAAAATCTCAGACTCATGGAAGACTTAAGTGAATTTGCGATATTTTGTGGCTTCTTGCGATACGAATATTGCATCACCTTTTGCGATACGATATTTTTTGCGATATATTGTGCAGCCCTAGTGCATTATGAAGTGAAGATTTGTTTTATCTTTTGGTTTAACAAATACATTCATTCATTTGTTTTGTTTTTTTTTTCACAAAATAATCTTATTTTGAAACACTTTGATACAATGTGACTTGGGTCGACTCTACCCAAGTCAAGTGGAGGGAGGCGTCTAAATAAAGCTGTTTGGTGAATGGCACTGGGACGCATGCAAATGATTCCTGAGGTTGGCACAGACAAATGCAGTTCTGCTTCATTAGAATGCGCAATTCCGTCTCTCTAATTGACATGTGATTAATAATGTATACAATTTGTCACAGGTCAGTATCCGGAGCAAATCATGTTTCAGTTTAAAAAATAGAGACAGCTGCCCAGCCCAGGGCGGGGAAGGACTCCCAGACTGGCTGTCACACTCAAGTGAACAAAAAGACGGGGTTTGATTTATTTAGGAAAAGGCTGGGAATAAGCAGACATATAGAGGGTATGATGATGAAATATTGTGGCAAATGTGAATCCTCCCATGCATATTCCCTCTGTATCTCATGTGCACGTTTCTGGGTGGATTAATGGCTGCAGGGGAGACGCTACGTGTTCACAGGTGGCATGTGAAGAGTGGCTGTTTAAGAACTGTCGGGGGGAAAGCATTCGTAACAAAGTAAGCGGTGAAACTTTGGGGGGGTTTCATGAATGTGCCATACTGTTTTGAGTGGATGGGGTGTTTATCGAGGCGTGTGTTTACCTGTGTGAGACCTCATGTGTGTGCGCAGGTGGCTCGGCTGACTGAAGCTCTTTCCACACTCGTGACAAAAGTACTGTCCTTGTCGCATTAGAGATCTCAGCATCCCTGAGCACACACACAACAAAACAGTGAACAAAAATGACAACTTCAACATTTTGAGTCACAAAGATTATATGGACTATTATACTTGTAAATAGTTAAGAAATAGTGGCATTTTTAATTCAACTAAACGTTTCTGTTTTCTGTGAGCCACTAAGGTGAGTCTGTATTTGCCCACCAGTGCATCTGTGCAGGGCTGAATGAAGACATAAAGGGCGCAGTGGTTGAACCAGTGGGCAGTGGCAAGAGGCTGGATGAGAGTTTGAGGGAGCGGAGCATCAGTAGTGGACTAGTGCCGGCATCATTAGTATGTCTAATGTGTCATTATGAGCGGCTCGCTCCGGGGGCTGGGCTGCAGCTGTCACACAGCATCATTTCAGAGTCTGACAGCCAGACACAGGCAGCACACACACTCACTGCATAAATTACAGGCAATTAAAACGCTCTGGCTGTGATGTGCCCGCTCCGCTGCCCGCATGTCACATGTCAGGTGTGTGCACGTGTACCACTTCTGCCACACGACTGTTTGGTCCAGAGGAGAAAGTGAGGCATGGACTGTGGCACACAAGACCACACACACTGCTGCGGTAACAGGCCAGGAGTCAACAGGCCTTTGAACAAAATACTGCTTTTATTTAGCTAAATTGGTCTATTTAGACAAGAAATCAGAAACAAGTTTTAAAGTTTGCTGAATTTAATTCAAACCCAGATTCAAAAACACTTCCAAAGATAAGTCTAATTGTGCTACTTCCTGTAAACAAAGCTAAATATGCTAATGGCCCAAGTTTTATGGTTAACTTTAGGGCCAACTTAACAACCAAAAGAAAGTATGGCAAATCCAACCAACTTCTGACTAATACAGCTAATGAGAGTTCTGAAAGTATAATGAGGCACTAGAAGAAGAAGAAAAAAACCTAAATTAATTGTTAAGGGATGTGAAGCCTAAATGCATTCGGAAAAGCAGACGCTAATTGGGCAAGAGCAAACATTTAGCTTAGGCCTAGTAGCCAAAAACATCAACGTAAGGATCCAATCACTCAACAACAGAGATTTCTACTTTGTGTTAACAGCAAAGAAGAAAGTATGATGCTAAAGTGTTTCTCTGTGACCTCTGGAGCTGACGGACACAAAGCCAGGAGGCCCAGCATTAGGCGGACATGCACCTGGGCAGGGCCTCAGTCATGGACAAATAGGGCCTAGGCTTTAGACACGGTGACTGGGGGAAGACTCTGCCGCAGCGTGGGTGACAGCGAGTGTGTCTGGCACCTCCACCGCTGGCCTCTGGATACACTCCCCGCACTCCGCTCTGCCAGACCTTCTCACAGAGGAACCAGTGAAAGACAAGACAGAGCTGGACGCAGAACACAGGCGGACACACGGACTCGTACACAGATTACAGAGAGAGGGGAAAGACACTCAAAAAAGGTCACTTTATAGCCCTTGACTCAAAGGGCTGCGGCGGGTTGTGACGATATGCGCCTGGACGGGTGACAGCGATGTCAGCGCCTGCTCTGGGGCTGTTGTTTCTGACCCCTGGCTCCACACAGCCCCACTTAACCTCAGACGCACGAGCGAAAATGGGCAAATAATACTGATGTTTGGTAATGACCATTTCCAAAGCAGCTGGTGGGGTAATTATTCTGTCTCATCTCTCTTTTTCCCTCTTATGCTGCCTTTCTGTGTGCCTCGCCGCACTCCACTCGCATCTGCGCGAGTCTCTCATCAGCGGAGCCGTGACCCAAACTGTTTGTGACAGCTTTCCGGGAGAGTACAGCTACAGTCTATGCCTCGCAGACCTGAGAGTTGCAAAGGTTTCTCTCACATCTTTCATGGGAAAAAATACACACACACACACACGCGCCTGCACGCTACTGAGAATTCAAATAGCGAGCGCATACGGACGCCGAACTATACGCTTGCGAGATACACCCCTGCAGCGTGGCTCACAAACATGCATGTGGCACCGTTTAGGTTATCCGAGCGCTGTCAGAGGAGCCGAGCGGATGTGTCTGTCAATCACGCGCCGCCAGATGGTGAGTTGAAGTGAGAGCCCACAGTCTGCTCGGGAGGTTAATGGTGTTATATGTGGATGTGTAATTGCAGGTGTCTTGTCCTAGTTTAGTCTGTCATATCTAGTCAGTGCTGCTCATAACAGCTTGAATCAGGAGACCTCTGCGAATGTGACACTTCTCTCTCAAGCTATTATCCTGCAGCTATTTCCTCCGCGTGGTAATGAGGGATTTTTTATTGTGCCTTAAGTGAGGCTAATTTCATGATTCCATGTTGAAAAGAGTGCAACATGCAAGACTCTGTGCGTTCTGCCACAAAGGTCTTTTGATCTTTTAGTCCTTAGCGTGTGAAGATACTTGTTTTCTATGAGTTTCCATGTTGCCACCTGTTGGAAGCAGCTCTTCAAATTTTGGAGACATGGACCAAATTACCTTCTGCAAACACCGGGAGAGGGACTATTAGTGATGGGATTTATGGCTCTTCACTGGGAGCCGAGTCTTTGGGATCTGTTCATGTAAAAGAGCCGTTCAAACCCTATTATTGATCTTTCTTTTGATAATTACTGATAGGAAGAAGTATAGCCGCTAATATCAACTAAACTCCACAAAGAAATGTTGTATGCAAGCTCAAAAATTTATTGCCGACGCGTTTCGACTCCAAGGAGTCTTCGTCAGGATAGTGACATTGCACAGGTGTGTGACCCCCTTTTAAAGTGGGAGAGGTCATGTGACCGTGGCCACGTGACCTGACCTGTGACGGCCCATAATAGGAAATACAAATTTACAAGTGTATAATACACATACATTCTTACACACACACACTCACTCACACACTAAAGTGCAGGTTATTTACACTATTATACAAACTTTACCCAGTGCTAGACACAAGCACATAAATGTAAAACGAATCATGACGATGAGTGTAGACTGATAGAAAACCACACTAACAATGAACTGGAGGACAGTTATTTGTACAGTGTAGGACAATACCAATAACACGAGCTACTCGAAAGGCAGCACACCATACATCAAACACCACACTGTTGTATTTCCTATTATGGGCCGTCACAGGTCACGTGGCCACGGTCACATGACCTCTCCCACTTTAAAAGGGGGTCACACACCCTGACGAAGACTCCTTGGAGTCGAAACGCGTCGGCAATACATTTTTGAGCTTGCACACAGAGTGCCTCGGCTTCCTTCTGTTCCACTTAAACGTTCTCAGCCCTCAAGCCTGAAGAGCACCTGCAGTGCTAGCCTACTCACTTTACCTATACTTCGAAGATCCAGCGAGCACCCTGCCTCCTCTCTTCTATTTCCTAAGACATGTTGTATATTCATTTTAAATGTACAAAAAAAATGACAAAACTTAAGTAAAAAGTTTAAATGTATATTTTTGTTGAAGGTGGGTCCCGAAGCTCTACCAGTTGAGAAGAACCACTGTTTTAAATGACGCCAACCAGATGTATGCTGACAAGTACATTTCTTGTTAAAATGATCCAAAAAATATGATTGGGCTGATAGTTGGGCTGATTACACTTTGACAAATGTGTATGTGAATAAAATGTTGTGCCACAGTCAATTAAAAGAGTTTACAACTATCTCCCAAATCATTTTTATTGCAAAAATCTTTCCCTTGTGTTGCCTGTCCTGTCGTGCTGATCCTTGAGTCCATTTAGGGTTCATCTATGTAAAGTTGATCGGATTTTCATGATTGAGAGCCGGTTCGAATCGTTCACCTAAAAGAGCCATTCGGTCAGGAATGGCACATCACTAGGGACTACAAATATTAGTGTAAACACCTTTGTAGACTCTCAATATATTGCTGCGTGATTATCACCCCACTCGCTCGACCGTTCAGTATGCCAATTTTGCCAAGTTTTATCCGCGATCTTTACAAAACTGTACAGCTCAGGCCTCTCTCTCTCTTTATGAATAAATAACAAATCTAGAATCACTGAAATATTAAAAAGAATTGAACTGATTAAGTTGGGCATCACTAGATTAAACAGTCCCACTCCTCCTGCCCCTGAAAACCATTTATCCACCCACCTATGTAGGAAACAAAATGCAATGATACCTGCGGGATCCACCAGGGCATTGGCTGCTCCCCAGCGGTGATAGAGCGCTGCCAGTTCGTGCGGGCTGTAGTTCTTCAGGAAGCCAAGGACATCGGCTGGCATCTCCGCCGCAGTCTCCGAGACCGACTCCGGCTTGACCTCCTTACGACCCTCCGAGGCCAACGCAGCAGAAGGCGAGGGGTTCTGCAGGGGCGCTCCTCCGTGCGCCTGTGCAGGTAGGTAGCTGTGCGTCGAGCTGTGGGTCGAGCTGTGGGTCGAGCTGTGTGTGATGGCACTGGGCCTGGCCGCGTTAACTCGGCTTTGGCTGTGAGAGGAGGGCACGGGCTGGTGGTGGGACCCTCTCGCCCTGTTGTAGTCGGCCAGAGCGTGTTTACTGGACAACATGAAGCCCAGGCCCTCATGAGCGGCCGCGTAACGCTCGTTTGTCCGGGGGGTCTGAATGGAGCCGCAGCTGAGGTGTGAAGGATTGGGACGTGATAGGGAGTTTGTACTTTTCTCCAGAGACGAGGAGGAGGACGCCCGAGGGTAAATATCTACTTTTGGTTTAAAACAAGCCTGGTGATTCTGATCTGATGTGGATCTTATGGTGCTGGTGCTGCCCCCGTGTGGACGGACAGGAGGCCTACCACTTTGGCTGGAAAACGTCTTCTTAGAAAACGCAGAGGACGAAGAGGGTGTAGTGGCGTGGCTGCTTGGTCTGCTTTTCTTGACCGATTCGTTAGACTGATTTGGGGGTTGGGTGCGTTTGGATCTCGACAGGGGAGTCAACGGCGGACACTCCTTCCCTTCCAGAACGGGGGGCGGGCCCGTGCGCCTCCTCCCTGACAGGGAGTTCTCTTTCGAGCTTTTTGGGGTGTTTTTTGGGGCCCATTTGGGAACAAGGCTTGAGCTGTTGCTGTTGATGCGGTGAGCGACTGTCTGGTGCATCCACAGGACCTCGGGGTAGCGCGTGGAGTGGGAGCAGAAGGAGCACTTGTGGCTGGGGAGGTTTTTCCTGTCAAGCGCCATGGTGCTTTTACCCCGATGGCCCTCAGTTCTAACACACAGGTCCACGGGCATCAGGTTGGGATCGAGCGGGGAGGGGTTCAGGGAAATGTCGGTCGAAGAAGAAACAGAGTTATTCGCGCCATGGAGAAGAGCTTTCTTTAGGTTAGAGACGCCACTGGGGGTCCCTCGGTCAGAGCTGGAGCTTGGGCTGGGGCTGTTGTCATGGGAACCGGGGTGTTGCGAGCGGATGTGGGTCTTGTAAGTGCCGGACTCAGTGGTAACAAAATCACACAGGTTGCAGACGTAGGGCTTCACATCTGTGGGAAAGAGAAATCACAATGGAAAGGTCAGCCGCTGCAGAGAGAGATGTGTTCAGAGCTCCTGCTGCTCTAGCCAAAAGTCAGAGCTCATTACTTCACTGCAATGTGTCTTCATCTGCCGCTGACATCTGGTGCTGTTCCCCCACGTTACCACCAGGGGGCAGCATGTATTAATGTGCGATATTACATGCGCCTCCTGTACTCTAGTCTCACAATAAATATGAACTAATTATAGACATTTTCTGAAAACATTTTTAAATGAATGATAAACATGTTCAAAACAAATATGGAAATATCCCTATAGACGATATAATATTAGAAGAGTCACCATAGTTTAAATAATAATCAATGAAGTCATGTGGATTAGGGCTGAAACAACTATTAATTGTCAGATTTTTGACCCAGACAGAGCAAGAGTTAACACAAAAGTTTGTGTTTATGAAACCTATTTTGTCTTTAAAGATAGAGTACAATACATTTTATTTTTGCTCATATTTCATAGATCCACAGATCTAAACATGTCCAAATCTAATATTGGTTTTACTGATGACAATTGTAATGGTGATTTATTCACAATCACAAATTCACAAACTATTTACGTGACGTGAAAGTTATTAAGTCTAGCATTTATGATTTTGGTTCTGAAGACAGTTATCCAATCAGAAAGCAGGATGAGCCCCACACTCTCGCTAGTGCAGCCTTCAGTAGCTTAACTCAGACACACACACTGTATTCTGGATGTCCTTAGCTTTCAAATGATGAATGCCATGTTCACATACTTGAGCTTGTGTCTTCATGCATGTGTCCAACCACTAAGAGCATCCTACAAACATTACCTTTAACTATACTCTATCAATGCCCCCAAGCAGTGTTACATGAGGTTAAACGAAAAAAAAAAAAAAAAAAACTACACATTTCACAGACTGTAAGCGTTTAATTGTAAAAATAATGAATTGCCAAAATAATCCTTAGTTGCAGCCCTAATGCAGACAATGATCAAAAATATTTACAGCATACAGCTTTGGGTTTAGTAAAACCAGTGTTTTAATATTAATGTGTGTTGTGTAGTTGTGCACAGTGTCCACAAGGTGGCAGACATGACCTGGGTTAATTTCTTCAGTTGGTGATGGGGTGTTTTATACTCCTAATAGCAATAATTGGTCTAATTAGTAAGAAAAACTCTTTACAATGGAAAAAAGAACAAGCAGAAGTACTGTGCTCTCAGGTGTGGAGGATTATACAGCGGTTCATTTTCTCTCTTTACCAACAGTAGTAACCTCACATCTGCTTTTTATTTGGATTTTCTTTTGGCAACCCGCGCAGCTCAGACCACCAAGGTCAAGTTGTGTTCAGCTGCAGCAGGTCTAAACTGTTCTGTTTATGAAAATAGCTTTCGTTCTAACTAGCATTAGAGATTGACATTCAATCTGTAAACCACAAAACATGGGCCACAAGGGTTTTAGAGGGAGAAAAGTGTTTCCTTACAAATGTTTACAATGCTTTGTATAATTAAGGGTCTTATATCATCTCTATGCAGCATCCTTCACATTATATTAATCAAATGGTTATGTTTTTTGTATGTAGAAAAGCTAGAGTCATAATTGAGTCTTTGCACAGATAAACAATAATGATAGGAATGTTACTAATGGCACAGTGGGGTATAGTAGCATCTCTGTCCTCTGATTGTCTTTTCCCTATTGCCTGCATCTCACTCCACTGGGAGGAGACTATAAATAACCAATCCTTTAGACATCAGTCTGCCTGACTCCCTCACTGCTAAGAAGAGATGAACGACAAGTAAGGTGCCCCACAAAACAACCTTTAGAGGGAGATGACAATGATTACTACCATAAACTAAGCTTATAATGATTTTAATATGTTTAGCCTGGACTGTTTAAAAATACAACTATTAAAAAAAAACAGAAGCCAATATTTTTCTTTCTTTTGCCAACTGGTTTCAGTCATAAGAATATGGCAACACAAAGGTTTTACTGATTGGACAAATGGCAGGCATGTATGAGTAAAATCAGTAAAATCAATATTTGCTTTGAGCATGTTTACCTCATATCTGGGGAGAGTTTATTTGTGTTAAAAATCCTACATAAACTACTATTAATACTCAATATTGAAGTTTAGCATCTGTTTGAGTTGATACTGTGGGAATTTCTGGAAACACTACAAACAAAACTGGTTATGTTGACTTAATAAGTAAACCAAGCCATATAGTTTTTTAGCAGAGTCAAAAAAAAGGAGCAAAACGCATATTCACACAGAGATAAGGGGGGTGCGGGGAGTTTCCTGAGACAGGAAGACCTGAAATAGCACACAGCTCGATCAGGCCTGAAGAAACGCTGTGGCTATTTTTGAAAGTCTACTAACAGGGAAGAGTGGAAACAATCACTTCTAAGCAGTGAGCACAATACTGTATCCTGGTCCTGTACAGTAACTGAGCCTGTAGTAGTTTCCAAATCAGGAGCGTTCTGTTCTTTTGTGATGAATAAAGCAGCTTTTGACATTGAATCGTTAGCCTTTCGGTTTTGCTCTGCCGTGTTTATCGGTTGGTGGAGGTGAAAAAAATGAAAGGCATTCCAAAAATGCCCTGTGCTGACAAGCCTTTGAAAAAAGGCATTCTTTAATCTAACAATAAATCTCCAAACTGGATGATCTGGATGAGGATCACATGTAAAGATAGCACTTGTTTACACTTGGAAGTTTATTTACTGTGTGATTCCGTAAGAGCAGAGATCAGATGTAATTCTATGGTTTGACCACAGGGGGGCTCTGGTTTATACAGCTAAAGCCCTGGCCCACACAATGCACATTTCATGAACAGATGTTTACTACAGAGACAGAGTGAGAGGTCCCGAGTGGGAGTCCTGGAAAGTGCCAGTCATTTCTGTGTGAGAAATCAAAGTGACTGTTTGTCACAAAAATGCATTTGTGATTGTGGAGTTAATTAACAAGACAAATTTATGTCAGTGTAATTAGATGTCAATATGCTCAAGGATTTCAATATTTATACTATGCAAATGATGATATGTTGGCCATCAGGAAATCCTGCAACAACTCAAACAATTCCTTTTCCTCTGGTAATCTTTTCTGAGTATCCTTGCTAATCCTCTGTGGTGACATTCACAAACTATAAAGCATATTGACTGACCTGTGACTTCTCCAGCATTAGCAGAGCCCATCTCTGAGGCCTCCTGTCCTGAGGCCAAAGCCGGAGGAGAGTCTCCGTACCCCGGGGTGCTGGGTCGACTCGGGGAGCCTGATTCTGGATCACTGTTTGAGCCACAGCGCTCCTGTTTCAGAGTACTGTCCTTTCCTCCGGACGTCCTGCCTCCTCTGTCTTTAATGTGGACTTTCTGGTGGACACTCAGTTGATGGCGACTGCGGAACACCTTCCCACACTCTAAGCACTCGTTGGTCTTCGAAGGAGCCGGGGACTGGGAGGCTCGTTTTCGTTCTTGTCGAGAAGCAGGCCTGTACTCCGAGTCACTGAGGCTCTCTGGAGTACGCTCCCCTGAAGACGTGTGGCTCCCCAGCCCAGAACTGCTGCGTCTGCCCGGGCCTCTCTTCACCTGACCCTGTAGAACAAAACGGCTGCTCTCTTTTTCAAACACCACGGCGGCCGAAGCCAAGGGATCCTCTGCGTTACTTGCGCCTCCATTAGATGTCTTATAACAAGGCTCCACAGGTTCTACCACTTTGCCTTTCGTGGCTAACTGCCAAGCCTGATAGCTGCAAACCGGATCTAGCTCAGGAATCCTCTGACCTGGCACCTCTTCACTTCCCTCCTCTTCATTTTGTGCCTTTTCCTCAACAGGTTTTAGGTTTAGGTAGTCAAGGAAACGTCTCTTAGCAGCGGGAGACTCCTCATTTTCGCACGGCCTGCATTGGCTGTGCGTCTTTTTCCTGCCATAACTGAAACTGTGGACTTTATCATGCACCCGGAGGCTTTCTTTGCTGTGGAAGAGGTTGCCACATTTGGAGCACATTTGATAGATGGATGCGAAGGCGGAGACAATTTCGGGGTCCTGAGCCACGTCGTTGATGGTGGCGGGATGCTCTGCGGAGTCGGCTCTCGATCGCGACCTCGATTTCGTGTTGTGTGTTTTCATGTGAGACTTGAGGAACCAGGCCTCGCGGAAACGCCGTCCGCAGATTCGGCAGCAGTGATCGAAGACCCCTGCGTGTTTTTTCATGTGCGACTTCAAAAACCAGGCCTGGGTAAAGATTTGTCCACACGTCTCACAGGGGAAACTGCCATCGTCTAGAGTCGGCGCCGCGTCTGGTTCAGAGAGTGCCTCCTCCTTGTCGTCCTCTGTGTCCGCCGTGATGTGAACTTTTTCTATGTGGCTCAATAACTGGTCTTCTCTCTGAGCTTCGAAACCGCAAAGGCGACAACAGAAGGGACGCTGGTCTGACGCCGGCTTCTCTCTTTTCAAACTCCTCACTGGCAACTTCCTACGACTCTCTTCCACCCCGCTACCATTGATCATCTTGTTACACGCTGAACTGCTTTTGGTCGGGCTCGTTCCCCCGTCAAGTCCCTCCGAGACGCTCATCTCCTCCTCCTCCGCGCCCTCGTCGTCGTTGGAGTGGTGAGTGGAGAGCGTCCCGAGGTTGTGGCTGCGGATGTGGACTTTGAGGTTGCCCTTCTGGGAGGCCCGGTGGTTGCAGTAGGGGCACTTGTAGGGTCGTGCCCCCGTGTGCCGCCTCATGTGCTGGGACAGGGAGCTGAGGAAAGGGAAGCTGCGCCCGCAGACGTTGCAGTTGAAGGAACCTTTGTCGTTGGCGCCGTCTACTTCGCTTTCGAGGAGGCCTTTGTCGTCGACTATCTGCTTGCTATCTGTTTCCATCGCTTCCACGTCGTCTCTAGGATTCATCACTGAAGACATCTTTTGGGCCTTTTTCAAGCTCAATCTCCAATCTACTGTTATCTGCGACTCATTGAGCAGTGTCTAAACATCAGTCGATAGTCAGATGGTGTTCTTCGTTTTCTTCATTTTCAAGCTTTGGTCTCCATCACGTCTTCACTGTGTCAGAAATAGTTTTACATTATGTCCACAGCTTTTTTGCATTCTTCTGTCAGTCTGAAGGTATTCAGGCACAACTGGCGAGAGCTGCTCCTGTATGATCCACCTGGAAATAAGAAAAACAGAGAGTTCTAAGTATAAGCTGCACAAAAAGATGTCATATTGGAGACTAACCTCATTTTCGACTGAGCCATTAGCATTAAGCCAAAATAATATATGTAATTATTAGTACAATTATACCCAAGTTGCTATGCTATATTCAAATATAATCCATTCATTTTGTTTTTTATCTCAAGCAACTGTAAAACGCAACTATCACAATGATAAATAATTGAAACATAGGAACTGAAAAACTAGAAATGCACTTTCTATAACATCACGGCATCCAATCCTTGTTTCTGACTTTTTAATATTTATTAACATATAAGTAGCATGTGCATGTACTCAAAGATTCTCTTCTACTACTACTACTTCTACTACATGTTATGCTTGTGCTAGCCATGCACTACAACACACGGGCTGAGTCGACACTTTACACAATTAGGGTGAGGGGGGGGGTGCGTTCACATCAGCAAGATCAGCAGTGCCACCATATTCCCCTCCCACCGCGGCCGGCCCTGTGCACTCGCCTCAACAGACACTATCACATGACAGGGATCTTAAGTGCACAACAGGAAGTGGTTCTGAGGCAGTTTGATCTGTTTCTCTAACTGTAGCCGAATGGGGTCACCACGACAGAGCAACTCGAATCGGAAAGGAAAGAAAAAGGAAAGGAAGTTTACTTTTTGCAGCAGTGAGATGAAATTATGAATTATTTTACTCACAAAGGCACCTAGCTTTTCACCTACCTATCTCATTAGATCTGAATATAACATACAATCACTATCAACTTGAGAAAATTCAGGGTGTGCTAGTATTTTGCTGAAGAATGGTGCCCTTCCCCTGTGATTGAAGTACCATGTCCTATTATAAGACATAAAAAAGTACCGTTTTGTCTCTATATCCTTGAATCTTATCATGAAACATATGACTTTCAACTCAAAACCACGCACAATGACAGATTATAAATGGCCTCCATTTGCATAATTCATTCAAAACATCCAAATTGATTGGCGTGCCCCGGTACATGCTGCCTGCCTTTTGTTAACAGAAAATGAGCGGATGTTTTAAATTATGTATCGATGTAGGTCTTAATCTCTCTACAAGAAGCACTTAGAGAGAGTAAACCACATCTTTATTCTTTCCTCCTTGTCAGGTCAGTCAGCTCATTAAAACGCCACCGCTGTGTATGTGGATATATACGTGTGCTCCATATTTGTTGGCACGTTTTCAAGAGCAAACTTCACAGCAGCAGAGGCAGCAGCAGCAGCAGTTACAGAAAACCATCACCATCAAAGCCTTGAAACATAAAAGCAGATTTAGCCGGGAAAGTGTAGTATTAATTTCAGCTGATGAGAACGTGTGAAACCGTGGTCTACGTGAAAAGTGACTGACAGCATTATTACAGGCTATTACAGAAAGTGCCAGGGCCCATAAGCTGAGTTACTGCCAGCATATAATTATAACTGGATAATTGATCATAATCATGAGAGGATAAGGTGGTGGAGGAGGGAAGTTAGTGCAAGAACAATCATATGCTTTAAACTCGGCCACCGAAAATGACTACCCTGCACCTATCTATCCGCTGATGATTTACGCGATCGAAATGAGCCCAGAGTGCTTAGTAAGCTGCGGCTGGCGGTGCATTTTGTGAGCCAGAAGTGCAATTTTGACTGATATCACGCTGAAAAGATCTGACCTGTAAGGTATTATTACATTGTCTTACAAAAAAAGGCAAGCTTCAAACTATTTTGACTCGCTGTTCATTAGGGTGATATTCATAATTGATAGCTGGATACTATACAGTACCTTTCATTATTCTTCTTCTTTTTTTTCTTATTATATCTGCATTATTATTATTATTATAGCCATTTTTATTTTATTTTATTCATTGACTGCATTATACATTATTAATTTTACCGTATTTTCCAGACTATAAGTCACAATTTTTTGTCATAGTTTGGTCCTGTGACTTACTGTATACTCAGGTGCAACTTATATATTAAATATAATGTCAATTTTCAGACGAATTCTGTTCTTTATGCTATAGTTATCGGAATAACTGTTAATATGTTACGTTAACATACAACACCTATTCAGTTTGCTGTTTATGCTTCGTGTAGCTGAATAACCATCAATGTGTTACATTAGCATAACGCATTTGTCGTAGGGCTGGGCAAAAAGTCAATTTGACCGATTTATTGATTTTGTAGCTAAAACCGTTTTTTATTTTGCAAATTCAAGTTTTTATTATTATTCTCTAGCCCAGGGGTTCCCAAACTTTTTTGGCCGTGACCCCCAAAATTAACATCCGAATGACTCAGGACCCCCACTATAAAAAGTAACTTCCTGTTGTAACTATGTCAAGCGGAAAAACATTAAAAATATATGTATTATAGCATTTTTATTTTGTTATTTGGCCCCAAATTCACAAATATATGTCGTCTTAAACTAAACATTACATTATCAAACACTGTTATTGTCTTTCTATTTTATCTTGAATTCATCTAGAGACCCCCAGGTTAAGGCCTCACCCCCCACTTTGGGAACCACTGCTCTAGCCCATACCTGTCAGGAGTTTAAAAAGAAAAAAACTGCAAGACTCTCAGAGTCCCCCAGCTCAAAAGTGCAATATGTCTACAGTCATCTGATGTGCTATTCTATTGTTATTATCATAACTTGCCTTTCAAGATGAAATGTCTGTTCCTGGTCTCGGATTTGTGTAAAATAAACTTCCCCCAAAAAATGCGACTTATATTATGTTTTTTTTTTCTTTCTTCTTCTTCATTATGCATTTTTTGGCTGGTGCGAGTTATAATTCGGAATATACGGTATTACTTTGTTTTTCTTTATATACATGCAACAATAAGATAAGATAAGATAGTTCTTTATTGATCTCACAATGGAGAAATTTACAATGCAATATTTGATAATGTAAAATTATTGAACAGACCCACAGTAACACAAGGGATGTGCAGTCTATGGGAATCATACATGTTTCTGAAATAAAAATTTGATCACAAAAAAGTAAATTTGGACGTTATACTGTACATAAAAAATAAAAAAAAATAGCAGAAGGGGGATTAATAAATAAAATGAATTCCTAAATGTAGGAATGTAGTCAAAAACAGTGAAGTGACTCACACTCATGACAAAATACCAACCACAAAATATAATGATGGCTGAATTAAGCGTTTTTTTCCAGTAGCTATGGTCCTCAAAGATAAGATACACTTTTCTTGAGGGGATTCAACAGTACGGCAACAGTCGATCTGTTGATACGTAGTTACGTTTTCATGAAAGTGCCACATTTCAAATGAATCTAAGACAGAACATAAGGCGAAGTGTCTCATTTATCTGGCCACTTAACGCCCCTCCTCCCATCTGCTCGGCTCCTTGTGCTCGCATCTCTCGGTTACTCATTAATATTAGTGCTTCCCTCCAGTTCCGCCGCTAAAATCAGTGGATAATGATCTTATTTCATATTAAATGGCCTTCGCAATTGGGGGTCACAGGGGGCAGGGGGTGACGCCGCTTCAATGGTCAGACTGTCATCCAGCAGTCAGTCACATGTGCAAATTGAAATGTAATAAGATTACAGTCAGCACAAGGGAGACAATGCAGAAGCCTTCTTGGTCATCGGGGCCAAATAGATGCAATAATGGCCATAAAGCATGACATGGAGAACATCAGCAAAGTGAACTCTGGAGCGAAATGCATACGTTTTCAAAAGGCATTCAAGAACAGCTCAAGTTGACTTTGTGAAGCCACTTTGTCATTGACATCCTACAGCTAATTAACCTCTAACGCAATGAAATTAATTATGATACAGAATAGGTTAGTGTGGAAAATGGCTGTTCGCTTCCAATGATGAAGGTTTTGTGTGGCGTGGACAATGGAGAGGCGATGGATTGTTTAATTATAATACATTGATATAGGGAAGTTAGTGGGTAAATTATCATAATGTTATGTATAAATGCGAGGCTGAACTGTTCGCTGTGTTAATAACTAACGTTCACCTTAATCAACAGAAAATCAGTAAGTGTCAGTAAAATGTCAACTCTAGAATGAACAAACATTATTATCATAATATTCAACATCGTTTTGTTTCCCAGCTTCGCACGTTGCCATATTGTACTGAGCCGGTGTTAAATGAAAACAAACGCTTTCTCCTCTGTGTATGTTTAGGTGCTGCAGCTCGTTGTACAGTACAGGCCTGACCAGAGCATGAAGAGGAAATCCGCTGTTATTTTCCCACTCATCCCTTCAGTGCAGCCCGGCTATTTCTGATGCTCACATCTGGACTGGGTCTCCAGTGTCAAAGTGTGTGAGCCAACAAGACAAGTGTTTACAGCTGCAACAGCATTCTCTGTTTAATCTTTGGGTATTTTTCGACGCGAGTACATGGACATACAACAGTAAAGTTACACAATGAGTTTTGATATCCAAGAGAAGATGTATTCCAACCAACCCAATGGAGGATATACTGTACTACTACTCATATTTTCACTGTTAAGTTGGTTGATTGGTTGGTTGAGTCTTTTGAGTTCAACATTTTTGTCATTAAAATCCCATTGACTATTCTAATACCAATTGCTTATACACAGCTACAGTTGAGCTCATAAGTTTAAATTCCGTATTTTGAGTCGAACCGGAGTATCAGTCGCACCAGCCAAAAATGCATAATGAAGAAGAACAAAACATAATAAGTCGCCCTGGACTATAAGCCGCATTTTTGGGGGAAATTTATTGTACAAAACCCGAGTCTACTATGTATCCAAACAAGGAGCATGATTCGAAATAAAGAATAAAGAAAAAAGAACAACAGGCTGAATAGGTGTACGGTACGCTAACGTAACACATTGGTTATTCAGCTACACCAAGCATAAACAATGAACTGAAAAGGTGTCTGGTATGTTAACATAACATATAAATTAATATATAAGTTGCACCTGAGTATAAGTCCCAGGACCAGCAAAACTATGAGAAAAGTGCGACTTATAGTCCGGAAAATACGGTTCCCTTTTAATTTGCCACTCATGGTTAGTGGTTGTGCGAAGCCATTTATTGCCAAAGAACTGAGTTTACTCTTTTGAAATCATAATGAAACAGAAACTACTCAAATGTCCCTGATCCAATGTTCACATGACCTTCAACAACTGCCTGGAAAATTGTTCAGGAGCGAAGAAAAACTCAAGATGCACAATATGTCAACTTTTGATCAGGGACATTTGGCTAGTTTCTAGTTGAAAAGCATAAAATAAACAATTTTGACAATAAATGGCTTCACGCAACCACGAATCATGAGTGAAATAACGGCTTTTGTGTTCTCATTCATATTCTATGAAATGCATAGGTTTACATACCCTGACATTCTGCCAGATTACGTAAACTTTTGGCCACAACTGTAAGTCTATATTCAAAATGTGTATACCCAGTTTATTACTGATTTGATCTTCATTCAGACCTGGTGTAAAATACTTTATGAGGTACATCAAGATCGACGTGAGTATGAAAGAAGTATGCTATGAAGTGAAGTGTAGCTATGAAGCCGTTAATAGCGGTGCAGTAGCCGTAATAGCAGTGGTAGTGGGTGTTACAATAATAGTAAAAGGACTATCTTTGCAGCAGTTGGTCTATATAACACATGCTGCTGTGCCATTCTCTGCTCCTCTGCTATGTTCCTCTCCCTCACAGTAGCAACGTTTTGAGGTTAGGCATAAATGCACAGTGGTGATAAATAAAGTGTCGAGTTCCAGTCACATCTGTAAAGGGAGAACGGAGGAATCGAGCAGCAAAAACAGAGCTCCCTTTTAATCTCGTCCACACACATGACTTCTCAAAGTTTTAAATGCACACAGAGTCGGCTCTTAACACTACCTCATACAGGCCACATTGAGGAGGCCGGCACGCATAAGTTGCACATTCACAGCGAGCCAACAATGCCGCGCTGTGAGCAAAAAAGACAACTTGGTGTCTCTTTTATAGTTGGCCATTAAGACAGTGTTAAGTGCGGGGCGTACAGGGGAGGCTATGGACGACACATAAATGTACAAACACACGCGCAGTACAGAGCCAATGTATTCCCCGAGCAATCAATAGTCCATTATGAACAAACTGCGCTTCACCTCCCACCCTTCTCCTAAATCGGCAGACAAAGAGGTATGCTGTGTGAGGGCTAACGCACAGCTGGATACCACACACACACACACACACACACACACACACACACACACATGCATATCCACCTACACAGGATAAAGCGTACTATAAGGTTCAGGAATTATGAGAGCAGAGTGACAAAGAAGTTACAAAAAGTGGCATTGGTGCTGCAAATATGTCTGACACAGCTGTGGGGACAGTTTGTGCTTCGGTTGTGAACAAAACTAAAAGGAAACTAAAAGGTGTCACCACTGATTGTGATGGATAGAGATACATATAAGCTCTCTTCATAGTTTTTTTTTTTTTAAAGTCGATTTTTAACGTGCCAATTATTGTTTTTAAGATTTTGTTGCTGTGTTGTATTTATATTCTAAATGATGACAGTCAGCCCAACGCAATTAAAAATGAAAACAGTAAAAGTAGTGACATTTAGGGCGGCACGATATTGGAAGAACAACTGTGATGTGCAATATGGATGCACAATATTACAATAACAATATTATTGAAACCGTTTCAATTTAAACACAAACTGTAAGTAAGTGTCGTAAGTGTGTCAAAAAAACAAGACTTCAAAAAACACAAAGGAGCAAAACAAGGCTAAAATGGAGCTAAATTAAGAAGAAGACGTTCCATGCATTTTTTTTAAGCTGAATTTGCACCAAAAAAAAGCGCCAATCTCAGTCAGATGATATATTTTGGCTTCTTGCGATACGGATATTGCATCAAGAAAAGATAAGATAGTACTTTATTGATCTCACAATGGAGAAATGTGCTTGTTACAACAACTCTTAAGACAGGATCACACAGAGGGGGTGCAAAAAGTCGGGAAATGTGCCATCAAAGAAGAAAATAAGTTTGCAAACAGGTAATAATAATACCAAAATAAAATAAATGTCTCTTATGATATGATATTTTTTGCGATATGTAATGTGCAGCCCTACTAATTTAATTTTTTCGCTGTTGTTTTGGTGGCGTTAGTAACATCCAGCAGCAGGTTCTTCCCTCTTTTCTCTTACTTTTGCATTTTTTCCATTGTTTCTCAACACTTTTTCCTAATTTTTCTCAAAGGGAGGTGAAAGATTGTGGGAAGCCAACTTTCATTTTAAGTAGAGCTTCTTTGATGGCGCATTTCCTAACTATTTGCACCCCCACGTGTGTTCTTAAGCGCTGTTGTAACGAGTTTCTCCATTGTGAGATCAATAAAGTCTCGTCTTATCTCTAGAAGTGGCAGCAACGGTGATCTTCGTTCTATGGGAGGCACAATGCTCCAAAAACACTTGTTGCGGCAGCCATTGATATTAAGTTAGCTACAATCTTCTCACAAAACAGATGAGGTGCTGTGTATGAGCAGAAGATCAAGCAGAGGTTTCCCTGTTGTTTTGGTACCGTTTGTTCCAAGTGGCAGCCTGCCCCTGGTCTGTCAGAGCGGGTCATTCTCATAAGTATGAGGAGCAGTGGGGGGCTTTGAGGTATTGTTGGCCTCTGCGATTCCCATCCTAGTCCTAGTCCCATCCCTGCCCCCCCCCCCCTCCGTCTCTTAAACCCCGGCCTGAACAATAGTGGGGGTCTGCTCTGTCCGTCCAGTCTCAAACCTCGCCCCCCCCCCCGCCCTGATAAATAGGCAGAGCGGGATCCAGCCTATTTGCGTGAGAAGGGCTTTAGGATGGAAAAGGAGGTTTGCGCCACTGGGTGTTTTGTGTGTACGGGGAAGGAAGTGGCAGGTGTTTGGGTCAATACTGTCATCTCACATTTTGGGGACAGGCCCGTGCTGGGGATTATAGTAAAGAAGAATGGTATTTAGAAGAGTGGGTGTGGGATATTCACAAATTTTCTATTTTACTCTTATTTTTTAAAAGCCTTTATGTGCTTTATGTGTATGGAAACAAAGCAAATGCAGACAATCAGTAATTGGCATGTAATAATAAGGTGTTGAGTAGTCAATTGGTACGCCTCGAGAGACAGCAGATATTTTTACAGGATTCCTAGCACAGCGTATTGTTATTGTAGGTTTGGTCGCACAAACACTGGCTTGTAAGTTTGTAATAAAAATCATAGAGGGCATGACTTACATATTGATTTGGTATAGATTGTTACACAAATGCCCTTGCTCCCTGACACAGTTTTTTTTTTTTAAATCATTTATTCAGGCATGAGACTGTGCCACGGTTATACAATACATCACACAGAGCAGTAACTGGGCGTCCTGGTTAAACCCATTTCCTTTAAAGACTTGTTGGGACCAGCATAACCAGACCAGTCCCTTGGTTCCTCTGTGTTTTATTAATCACACATCCACGACTTCACTTCTCAGCAGAATGAAGCAAACACTTATCTCAGCTCATAGTTATTTGAGTTTACAAGTGATGCAAAATCATGTCAAATCAGCCCAAACAATAAACTCGGTAAGGGTGACTGTCTCTCATGGGTCTAATCTGTGTGTCTATTTGTAAATCTGTGCCTATGCTGGTCTGCCTCACACAGTCAGACACCCTTCCTCCTCTTCCTCATAGGCAGCCTGTTTTTCTCACACCACTTGTTAACCCCTGGGTGCTCCTTCGGCCCATAGCCGCCGGTGCACCCCCCCTCCACCTCCCCTCTCTCTCTCCCCAACTCTCCATACGCCACAACAGCATTCCTCTCTCACTCATAGACGTCTACTGGACTATCATTACCTCAGATTTAAACAAAAGATGCCACAAAGTATTATTCAGAAACATAGCTGGCGTCCATAACAACCTCCTCCTTCATTCCAGGCTACACCCTTTCTGTGGCCACAAGCCTATAGACCAGACAATACGCAGAGGTAACACTGAAGTAACATTGTACATTAAGTTGTACTTTCACTAGTACAGCAACATAACGTACATGTTGAGCTTAGTAGTACTGGGTAATGATATTTTCAAGTACATGTGTCTACTATACTCATCTAACATCTGATATAAGGACCTAAACAGAACCTTTTCTGACTGAGGAACCTCCCCAAACTTAGTGTTATACAGTCCTCCTGAGTACCCCCTAACCCAGTCTTTTCCAATCAGAGGGTACTTGGAATAATTTCAGATAAAAAATAAGATAACAGTTAATTGTATCCTTGATTATTATGTTCAAAGAAAGCTATTTAAAATATTTAACAGTAGAATTTGAGAGTATTAAATAGGAGTTTTAGTCATTCACTCTCTAAATAATCAACAAAACCATCAAGGCTGGGGGTACTAGTGAAAGGGCCAAGGGGTACGCAAGACCAAAACGGTTGGGCTCCACTGCCCTAACCTGACTGGTGGGTTTTTGTTTCTTTATTGTGAAAGTGAGCAACTGAATAATATGTCTATTAGTATAGTAAAATAATGATATATGTTTACTTTCAATACAATTTACAAAAAACATTCTTACACATAAAATGACTAATTCAAATAGAACAATTCCCCTTAAGTGCTGGCATACCCTGAGTCCCAAAGCCTGTGGTTGAAAATACACTGACATAAAGTTACACTAGGGCTGTGCTCAACATCGTATCAACAATATATCGTTACGGAGTACCTGACAATGCGCGTATCATATCGAAGTACCTGTATTATGACATGCCAATAATAGATTATTAATTGTATACTAGTATGTATGTTTGATCTCAGAACACACACTAACTACTGCAAAAGCAGGTTTAACTTGTTGAGCATATTCATAGTCAAACTTCTATTTAGTACACACATAAGGTTACTTTTCAGTTTCTCTGGAATACAGTTGTGGCCAAAAGTTTACATACTCTTTTAAATTTACATAGTGGACATTTTTCTTAGAATATGAATGGTAACACAATAATCCTAAATCCCAAATTTTCCACTCATGGTTAGTGGTTGTGTGAAGCCATTTATTATAATTCCTTTATTGTCATTGCATGTTAAATACAACGAAATTACAATTTTTTGATCAACTCTCTGGTGTGACAAACATATACATACAAATATATGTGATTATACTGTATGCAGCCAAACCGCACTATGTACCCAAGACAAATTTCCCCTTGAAGGGACAATAAAGTTTAATTCATTCATTCATACGCAGACAAGACAGACAGGACAAGGCCAAGAAGAATACATGTAACAATCAGCTCATGTTGTCGTTTAGCGCCTTTATCACTATTGGGAAGAAGCTGTTTTTCATCCTTGATGTCAAATTATATCCTTGATGTCGATTATTGCCAAAGAACTGAGTTTATGAATTTCAACCACTGCCAGGAAAACTGTTCAGGAAATAAAATAAATAAAATGGCCTCTCTAGAAAAATGTATGTTTGTTTCAAGATGCACAATATATAAACTTTTGATCAGAAACAGATTTTATGACTACAAATGGCTTCATGCAACCACTAACCATGAGTGAAATAAAGGTTTTTGTGTTATCATTCATATTCTATGAAATGCATAAGTAAACTTTTGTATTATGGACACTGTCCCAGGGATACACTTGTATCAGGATATGTATCGTGGACCTTGTATTGATACGTATCGTATTGTGAAGTTGTTGCCAATACCCAGCCCTAAGTTACACTGCACCTAATGTAAAGTATTTCTGCTAAATACATACTCTGTTATCTGGGAAGACTATTTCCCCCCTTGAACTTGATATTATTTGGCAAAATGGAAAATACTCATCCTTTGCTTTCCAAAATGGAAAACAAATCTTGAGCTAATATTGCAGCGACTAGTCTAAAGCCATGACTATTTTGATTCAAATCTAAATTGAATCTCTTCCTTCCATCGTCGACTTCCTGCTCCGTCTGTCCACTTGCCCTTGCCCCACACATCCATCTGCAGTGGCGTTCAACCTCTGCCTCTCAACTCAAATCACTCTCTCCCAAGTGTAATTAGACCGCCGACCTTAAAGCTGTTCGCCACTCGTTCACTTTCTGATACACCATTTGATTTTGCCATTTGCTGTGACAAGATGATCCAGGCCGCTATTGGGTAGAAGGTAGGGGGCCGCTGAACTGAGAGACCCAAGTGTGAATATGCATTATGTAAGAAATAAGCGTCGAAAGTTTGCTGCAAAACTTTCCCCGCATCGATTCCTGAACTTGGCGAGGATTTCTGTTTTCAACCTGCTCTTACCTTCAGGCATATACACAAGAACACATCCTGTAAGAGTTTTTGAGAGCAGAAATGTGAACAGGCCAATAGATGTTCTGCTAAATACACACACACACACACACACACACACACACACACACACACACACACACACTGATATACACAGACCTGCTCTCCCACAGCCGGGACGAGAGAGTTCCCACTGAAATCCTCCGATGGCTCGACTACAGAGCGCCTGTGTGGGCTTAAAGAGGTGTTCCACTCACTGTTTCGAAAAGCACAGGTCTGCAAGCCAAAACCAAAGGAAAACAACTGCGAACTGGCATCGGGGGTTTTACATGTCAGGGCCTACCTTTCTCAAAATCAAAGGTATGTAAATATTTATAGAGATAAAGAAGGACCGTAAGGAATCCTACATGATATATTACTGTTAAAAAGTGTAGCTAGTATGAGAAAGTGTACTATTGCAACATGTGGCGCGGAGCCTTATGTAAAGGATGTGGTGAAAAGAGGCTGGTCTTGTGTGGATTCATTAAAATAACATTTGTCATAAGAAACTGATACGCTCATGTGTCAGAATCCATCCCATAATGTCCAAGTCTCCCTGGTTAAATAATGAAATCACTGTACGCTTACAACAACAGCAAAAGCCTATTCTCCATACAATCCCTCACTGCCAAGAAAGTACCTTTGATGGTGCAATGACCATTACTGACCAAAGGTGTCACTAAAGTCGCTGATGTTACAGCTAAAAACAATGACAGCTGAATAATAGTGAAAGAATGTGCGTCTCTGAGGAATAATGAAATTGATACCTTCATTATCAAGAAATACCCGATCATTTCCAAGGAATGCAGCTCTCATTTTCATTATTAACAAGCTGAAATCCCGCACACAGGATACATTATGTGCTCGAGCTGTGAGATGTGGTGGGACATAGTGGGACTAGAAAAATGAAGCCACATAAAGCCACCGTTTTATAAATACAAAATTAGAGCAGAGGGGCAACAAATTATCGAAAGAAAGAAAGTCACTCAATTTTGTAGTCTTGTCAGTCATGTCAAAAGAAGAATTTTGAATGCCTCAAACACAAAAAAACCTGAGCATATTTACATACTAAAGAATTTTTGATATTCAAAAGCAATTAGGGAAAAGTGGGGTATTATCTAAATAGGTGGGACAGAGGGACAAATGCCTAAATTACTGTGCAGTACAACCAAAAGAGAGACAGGTGGTCACCCTAACTGATGTCCGTGCTGGAGTTTAGACCAAGCGTCAGTAAAGTGAGACAGATTGAGGATTGAGACATGTAGCATGACCTCATATAATATCTGACTTTCCAGAGTAAATAAAGATTACAATCTGTCTAAACTGGGTGTGATCCATGTCCAAACTAGAAACAACTGCTAACTTAAATGCATTAATCAAGCATAAATGAAATGATCTGACCTGAGCGCCACCAGAACAAGCCCAAATACACTTACCAACGTTTGAAAACGAGAATTGTATAATATTTTGAATGATCCACACAGATTTTACAGACACCTTCCTACAGTTCACAGTGTATGGTCACAAATCTTATTGCACCTGCAAGTAGCATATTCTAAAAGAATAGGTGTGCCTAATAATATGGCCTGCAAGTTTATATGACACTCTTCCTTCAGACTGACAGGTAATATTGTGCACTCCGGCACTCGTGTGGCTTTGCGGCTTCGATAGATGATGGATGGATGTATAAAAAGAACTGGAGATCCCATCTGGGTCACATCTTATCAAGCTGAGGGATTCGCATTGATGAAATCATAGTGGCTTGTTAACCCGCACAGTGGAAAACCCTAAACTAATAGTAGAAGAGAAACAAGGCCACGTCCAGATGCATGCCGACCAGACCAAAAAAGACAGAGCTAATGAGAGGAGGAGGAGGAGGGCAGTGCAGCCGAGATAAGTGGTAAACAGTGATGTAAAGTCATGGCAGGAGATGGACTGAGATAGTGGGAGAGGACTGAGAGAATCAGATGTGAAAAGATGAGGATGAGTAAGGCAGGGCACAGGCTGTATATGCCACAGAATAGTTATTTAGGAGTGACCAAAACAATAGCAAAATAACACATTGATTAGGTATACTATTTAGAAGCAATTTCAGACCCAACTCACCAGATTCACACACGATTGGCTGGTTTATTCTTAGTCCTTTTCCTACGCTAGCCATTTTATTTATATTTTACTGGCCTTTCTTCTAAGCACTGCCTCCCGAATTGCTCATTGAAATTGTCTTTGCAGCAACAGATTATTATAATAATATCAGCTCTATGGAAACAATGTGGAATATGAGCCACACCTCAACACAGTCACTCAAAGTGGTATAGTTTCAATGTGAGTGCACATGGGCATGTTTTTTAATATCTTTGAGCAGGTGTGTCCTTTCAGTGGGAGTTTATAAATGTGAGAAAGAGCGGAGTAGCCTTTTCCAAGTGTGCACAGATGTCGCGGTTTAAAAGCCATTAGCGATAGCAACCAAAGTCAAAAACCAGGAAGAGTGTCCATGCTCCAGTCTAGCACTTGTCACAAATGATCCTTTATTGACCAATGGATCTGCAGAAGAAGAAGCTAAAGTATGATGTCAAAGTCAAAGGAAGGTATTTTGCTTACTCTATGAATATGTAAAATAACTTGTCATTGTGATTCAGATGTAGATGGTTGCAAGATGTAAATTGCATTATGTTGTTAGTGAACAAGTAGCATTCCTGGACCCACCTGTTAGCAATGAGCTCACCAGCCCAGCCAGGCCAGTTGCTGTGTTTATACAAGACAGGAATCACCAGGCCGGGGCCCTACAGTCCACGGGCAGGAATGTTCAGCGTCTGGCAAGATGAAATAACAATAAATAAATAATAATAATAACATTTACCATATGTATTCATTTGAATGTGCGACGTGTGGACACAAAACAGTTCAGTGTAGACCTGGACCTTCAAAGATGATTGGTTATACTCTACTCTATGGGGAATGCAGTGAGTCTAAAAACATTCTGGCCAAAGGGATCAAACCTTAGGTCAACCAAACTGAACTGGGACTAAATCATTTACTTTCATTTGGATAGAACAATGGTGTGCTGGGATAGGATACCTAGACATTATCAAACAAATCTAAAGAAGCAAGGGAAGCAATTGTAATTGTGTCAACATCACATTTTGATTGGTTGCAACTTAGCAAGAGTGCATTTTTCCTAGCGCAATAATTACAAACGGCAAAATATCCTATCCACAAGGTGTCTAATTATGTATAAAACCTGTCAATTGTATGTTTTAATCCTCTAAAAACATGTGAAGAGTTCATTTGCAAAAACAGATAAGTGCCATTGACAAAAATCATTGCAAGCTTGTAATTTTCTCTTTGTGTAGCTGTGTTTTTAATGAACACATCTATTTTCGTGAGTCAGAAATATGAAGTCACTTGTTATTGATGAAATTCAATTTTGCTTTTCCTAGTGTCCCTTTCAGAGCACTGTGATAAAAACTATTTAGCAACCAATTCAAAACGGAGATATCTGTTTTCGCAAATGAACTCTTCCTGTGGACTGTGAAGTGAATATTGATCTTACATGAACATAACATAAACTGCAATAGCAATAAAACAATTGGATGGTTCTCAAAAATGATGCCTCCAGGATCTCAGTTACACCAGGGCTGGACAGTCTACACACAAACATGTCTCTCTAGAAGTGGCCTCCATATGACTTGGTGGAGTATCCCTCAGAGACTCTTGGCAAGAGAGCGTCTATTTGAATACAGTTTGCATTTCATATAAAACAAGTTATTACACGTGTTGCTGAGGGACACTTGTCTGCGGCAGAGATATCGAAACAACACATGTAGAAAGATTGCAACATATGTTAACATCACCCCACAATCAACAGCTGCACACCAGCACGACCACGACTGACCGGTCTGTGTGTGTGTGTGTCTGTGTGTGTGTGTGTTAATTGAGTCAGGCAGCGTGGCGCGAATACAAGAGAAAGCAAATGTTGCATCAAGTCCTGTTTGTGCAGTTTCGGCCCCCGGAGACCCAGAGAGATCCACTTCCAACGGGAGTTACCTGCATCAGCACAACAGCCATTAAACCAGCAGCCCCCACTAGTGCGACCAGCCGGCTGTATAAGAAACAGAGGATTACTCTGGTACAGACGCACATCACACCACTGAACAGAGCATTGAGGAGTTCCTAGAATGGCCAAGGTTATACTCATCAACAGTGTGTCCAAACATGTCCAGCTTCTGCCATTACTACTGGGGTCAGTGCAAAACTATGTACTGTATGTCCATGTCGAATGTGAATGAAATGTAGTGTACAAACTTATGCAAAGACAAGTACAGGAATGTGTGACAATAATGAATTCTCACTAATCCGTGGATAAGCAGTAAAAACTACTGTGTGAGAAATTTGGTTTGAGGAAGAAGGGAATGTACAAAATTGCTGACTGATCATTATCAATGACCATAATTATATTTATTATTGGAACAAAGGATCATATGATCCTCCCAAGTGCAATGACAAATGCCTGAGGCCACACTTTGAAGGGGCCTCTTTTAAAAGGAAACATGAGTGTGATGATGATGAAACAGGGAAATATGAGGGACTTGGTGTGATGTTGACTTAAATGATATGAGTGGCCCACTCCAGGCCGTCAAAGCTGAGAAATCAATTTCAGTGGGAGATCTACAGTATCGGGGCCAATGCTGCCTGTGGAGCATGGTGCCCAGGTTAAACTAAGCTTATACAAACTGCCAATGGGACGCAAATGTTTACAATAAGTAATAAAGTAGTAGAAGTAGAAATGGTAAGGACAACGAGAAGGACTATAGAGTATAATGGGCATGTTTAACCTCTTAAACCCCAACAGGCCCAATTTGGGTCCTGGGGAAGAAAAGAGACAGAGAGAGGGGAAGGAGAGATCGAGAAGAAGGAAAGAGGGTGAGAGGAAGGAGAGAGAGAGGAAAGAGAGAGAGGAAGGAAAGAGACAGAGAAAGGGGAAGGAGAGAGGAAGGAGAGAGAGAGGGGAAGGAGAGAGAGAGGGAAGAGAGAGAGGAAGGAAAGAGACAGAGAAAGGGGAAGGAGAGAGAGAGAGGAAAGAGAGAGAGAGGAAAGAGAGAGAGGAAGGAAAGAGACAGAGAAAGGAGAAGGAGAGAGGAAGGAGAGAGAGAGGAAAGAGAGACAGGAAGGAAAGAGACAGAGAAAGGGGAAGGAGAGAGAGAGGAAAGAGAGAGGAAGGAAAGAGACAGAGAAAGGGGAAGGAGATTTTAGTGCCCAATTTGGGTCCTATAGGGTTTAAGAGGTTAATTTGGCCTTCGAGATGGTGCTTACTTTTGTTAGAAGTGTCCACTTTGATTAATTTGCAACTGAATGGACTGTCAACCAAAACAGCTTTAACCTCTTACACCCTACTGGACCCAAATTTGGCACGCTGGGGTTTAAGGGGTTAATGTGCATAAAACATATAAAAGTGATAGAAATTCACTAATACTATAATACTGATACTAATTATGATGACAATTCAGTAATAAGACAGTGTTAAATATAGAAAGAAAAAGGTGACTGTATGATTATGAAATGCAAAAGTAACACTGAAAACAGGGTAGGTGCACATAAGCTTTCTTGCTTCAGCCTAAACCCTTTGAGCCTCCAGAACTGTATATTGTACATTTTGGGGGTGGAATGAAGAATGTCTGTAACTGTCCAATATCTTTTCATTAAACATTTCAGATGCAAGTGGTGCAACAATGACTTGGCCTGTTGTGTCTTAAACACATGGTAAGACCTGAATAAATGGGTCATGGACTCTTTATTTCAAGGGCTTTGCTTCAAGAAAGTCTTTGTGGTTGTTCCTAATACTATTAATTGGGTGATTTTGCGGGGTTGCTCTGGTATAATCTGGGCAGATTAGCGGGCATTTCAGTTTTGCAAATTTGAGATTAAAACCCACTTTAGGAATACATTGCATATACTTGAATGGTTATATGGTGTGCAGTGATAATTTAAGGATGAGGCCTCTAGTGTAACTTCTACTAAACTATAAAGACGGTCATCATTTTTATCTATGAGGAGAGCGATGGCGTGTTTGCGGCAGGACTTCGGATGGCACGCACGGCGAAAGGGCGAGGCCGCGCTACCTTCCTCTCCGCTCTCCTCCTCACATCTGGATACAATGTGAGAACGGAGCGAGGGAGCCAGGAGGGTGACCGAAGGGAGGGGGCCCGTGTGTGCGTCGGGGGATTCTTTAGGCAACATCAAGAGCCATGGTAGTGCTACTGCTATTACTGCTCCGTCAATTTGGGCTGGGGTAGCATGTGGCGCGAGGGGTGGAGGGTCCGCGGTCCCTCTACGCCTGTGTGTGTGCCTGTTGTTGACCGGTTGAGCCCTGAGCAACAGACAGAAAGGGGAAGGCGGAGGGGGAAAGGAGCTAAACGGGATACCAGCCCGAAGTGGGACAATAATCCAAACATTAAAAGTTTGAACAGAGATATACAAAAGGAGCAGGTGAGCAGCGCTGTGGCAGACTGTATGTTTTAGCCACATGTGGGTTTTTTTTCTTTTTGAGGGGGGGGGGCTATTAACCCCTGAGCGACACCTCTCCTCCTCCTTACCTTTGTCCTCACTGACCCCAGAGTCAGGCCTGACCCCGAGATCCATTCACTTCCTAACGCTGGGCCCTTTTACACCTGATCGCACAGAGAATGCAAGGCAGTTATCACACAGTAGCAAGATGTTTTTATCTTCTGCCCGCGTGGGAATCTTGCTCAAAAATAAGATTACTCGACAATTATTTTTGATAGTGTTAAATAAAGCTGAGACAAATTGAATGTAAAATTAAAAACAACTTGCAATTACACAGAAAAATCAACATCCCTATTCGTCCTAACGTGATTATAGTAAATGGTGCTCAAAAATAGCTTTGGGAAAATCACTGATAGTTCACAGAGAGGTTCTCCCATCTGACTCACCTATACTCTTAAGTTTAGAGCTGATATTTAAGAGCACATCTTGGCAATCCTTGTTCGATGTACTAAATGTCTGCTGCTATCTGGATTTCCCACTTCGCACTATCTCTACATCATTCTTTCTTTTTCTTTTTACAACTGACTCATCTCAGGCACGTCACACTAAAAGGGGAAGCTGCATTAAATCTTTTATTTCCTCCTACTTGAATGCCAGATTAAACTCATTTTCTCTATGGCAAGAACATTTTTTTTTTCTTGTTCTGTATTTTTTTTTAACCAAACTCCTTGATGCTATACTATGGTCCTTCATAAACTAGAGTGCACACAGGCGTTGACTAAAAGGCAGCACGGCGAGGTTGGGCTGACATCAGCGGCTAACGATCAGTTCCTCTGTGGGCTGAATGATTAGCTGCAGTAGCCCGGGGACATTTCCAGCTTGTTTCCCTAACTTAGTCAGACATGCAACATCACTGGCATTCAATCTGTGCTAACTACATCCACTCTCTGTCAGACCCGATGCAGCCAATGCCCCGTTTGCTTCAGATTTAAGTTAAGGACAATTTGCAGTGGTGTAAGTTACTGCGGGGTATGGTTTTGGACCGGGTCGTTGCAGTCGAAATGTTACAGAATAGTACAACAAATGTTTCAATTTAAGGTGTATCTTTCCCATTAAGTACAATCGTTATCTTATATGCTACAAAGTACTATTATATTTTATAGCCATATGAGATTCCTGGTTCCGTCAAACGATACCAGTATGGTATCGAAACAATAATTCAGGTACTACCGGTATCAAAAAATAAATTGGTACTGAAAACAGGTCTGGTGGGTCTTGAGACTGCACTAAAGAAAGTAACTTAGGAGTTTCAGCTCAAGTAAATGATACAATCACTAAAAGAAACAGCATTTTATTGAATAAATGACCATTATTGTTCTGTTTTATGGTTCTACTTCTACAAAACAAAAAATAAAGCACAAGTATAAATGACTTGATTTGAGAATATTAGTCTTGTTCAGAGCAGTTTTGACTAGATTGTATTTACTACCGTCATCTAAATTATTTGGCTTATTTCATGACAATTTTTACTGATTCTAAGGTAATCTTGCTTGAATTACGGAAAAAAACTGGCCAAATGACATGAACAATTTTCTTACCCCATTGGCAAATACATTTAAATTTGATTTGATTTGATAAACGTTATTGTCTGCCCCAGGAGGTGCAGAAACTCATCTTTGACTCAGAACATACATACAATCCACATTCATAAAAAGAAACACGAAAGGCACATTTAAAATCAACATAATGTACAAAAAAAAACACCAGGACTAGGATTTGTGGCTGGGATAGACTAGGATAGAAAAGGAAACAAGTCAAAAACACCTGAGAACAAGTGGTTAGAATTAGGTCAAATGAGCCACTAAAACTTAACTCGTCAAAACAGCTCAAATTAGACAAATAAGATCAATTTGTGCCATTTAAACTCATCTAGATATTAACTTTTTTGTGTAGATGACAAATAATTTAGTAGCCTACAGGTATTGAAAAAGGTTTAAATACTAGTATGGAAAGAAATGAACGACACTCAGCCCTATATCTCAGGTCTATTGGCAATAGATTATGTTTATCTCAAATCAGAAGAGTCCTTATCGTTCACATTCAAACTGCTACTGGAGCCTGACATGTTGGAGAGCATTAATGACACATATCATGGGGTTGTCCAGTCGGTCGGAAAAACCCGGGAAGGACCCAGGGGTTACGTCATGTGATTTTAACTGATTGGCATTATCTGTGAGCAGTAATTGAAGGGACTATAGACCTTTCTCAGCTGACATCATCAGCAGCGGAACTTATGTTGCAACAATGGGTCGCTGCAAGCCATTCAAATCCAAACATGCTATATCTCTATGCTCTGACCAATCAGAGTCTTGTGGGCAGCAAAAGTCACATGACGGGTCCTGAGCTCCGACAAACGAGCATTTGTTCAGATATCGTTGTCTGACCTGACCACTCAAGTGCTGAACCGTCTTGGAGAGCGTCAAGACCAGTAACACCACTGTAAAGAACAGCAAATAACATGGAGCAGATGGAGCAAATCAGCGGAATGCCAACCATCAGGCCGGCATTCCATTCCAAGTCACATGACCGAGAAAGGTCTATACCTGATTTTTTCCTAGCAATGGAATGAAATATTTTTTTTCCTTTTTTAGTATATTGTAAACTCAGACATTTCTGGAAATCTAAATATAAAGCATTTATTGTCAATTTGCAGGCTGGTTTTCTAGCATTTCTGTGACTATGACCCTAAAAAGTGACCCTGCAGTTGTGAAATGTGCTTACAGACTCGTCTCTAAGAAGAAACACAATTTTAGAAATTAGTTAGGAATGAGCTTGAATCACAACTATCAATTCATTTTACTCGCTCCTTCTTCCATTATTTGTGATTTCCAAAATCATTTTAAAAAATCAGGTATAGTCCCTTTAACAACTAAAAAGTACTAAAATATAAGATCAAAACTTTTCCCCCTGCAATTATCTTTATTATTTTCAGCCAGACATCTACCTAACCAAACAGCCAATAAAACTTCCCTTTCCCCCACCTGATTTCCGTTTCCTCCTCATGTGAAGCCTGCTTGCAACAGTATGATGAATGCAAAAAAGCAGCCTCCATGCTTAGAGTTCACCCAACCCCCACCCCATCCTTAATGCCCTCTGGGCTGCTGTGAGTTTGGATTAAGTTTGGGTGCCATGTCCCCTCCCTAAACCCAGCCCTGCCATCACTCTAGGAAAGATACATGGACAAGGACGAGGTTTATGTAGCAATGTAAGGTGTGTCTAGTGTAAAGGATGATGGTGCAAGACACAAGAAAAGCAAGTTTACAACTGAGGGAGAGAGGGAGAGTAAACAAGAGAATATTACTAACAAATATTTAATTAGGGTCTGTGTGTGGCGGATCAATACTGCTAGTCTACTACAGTGACATCTGGGCAGGACAAACAGCACTGCTCCTTCCACCGGCAGCTCTCCCCATCTCTGTCTCTCAATCCCCGCTCACAGCCACGTGCTCCTCCAGTCTGGTTCTCTCCGCTAAGCTTATTCCTCCTCTTTAATCCAGGCGCAATCACAGCGACAACGCCAGAGCGCCCCTTTCCACAGACACACTCACAAAAGCATGAAATTTATTAACTATGATCACTATGTCAGCTAAACCTCTGATAAGCTCCTAATGAATCCACCGCACTCAGCTGCAGCGTGCCGATTGTTATTTTATTGGATCATCAATAAGGTGTAAGATGGAAAATCAACATGACTGACAGTGACAGATAAGGCCCGGCGCAATGTAGTAAAAGGCTTTCCATTTAAAACTTGAGTGAGACTGTGCGACAAAACAGCACATTTTATCCAATGGAGCGGACGATATCTGTAAGAGCCATTACCAGCTCTGATAAAGGGGTCGACAGGTTCAGCTGACACTTGATGAAGGTGTAAATAAATTGAAAACGGGGAGTACCTGGACCAGACGGATACAAAAAATTTGGATGTAGGCAAACTGGTTCTGTGCACACACCCTTTCGGAAAACATAATCTGTATAATAAACAAATTGTCTGCGTCTTTGGGCTGTCCATCTAAATACATCTAAGTATTACTATGAGCATTTGCTTGAAAACAAATATTTGTTGTGCAAAGGCAACTTTTTTGTTTAAGCATTTTCAATTGTGTTTATTTTGACCCATTTATCAACACTTATATTTCCCACTGCACTAGTCACCTAATAAATTTGTTCTGTATTTACTGACTTTATTTACTGTGAGGAGGCTCGCAAACAACTGTGGGAGATGAATTAACAGTTTGTCATATGCCTCACTGTCGTCAGCAGAGAGCCTCTTCTTTTCTCCTTTATTTATTACACCGCTTGTTGAAGCCGCGTAATAAAATGAGCCTTGAGATGATTAATTAAAAAGGGATATAGTTTCAGTTATTAAGTGTAGGTTGATGCTTGCGCCTGCCCATTTAGCTGCCGCTGATATGTTTGAGTAATCAGGAGGCGGCAATAAAAACACTCCCACATCTGTATTAAGAGCTCATGCACAGTTGTTTTTGCATGGATGTGTTGCGTAACGTGAGATCACTCTAATAGGTGGACAACAGATGTACTGTATATGGTAGAAATGACATGTTCGTTGTCAAAATGCAGACGTTTTATGGTTAACATCTCATATTTGTTGCCATAAAAGCAAAACTGGCATTAAGTTCAGTGTCTTCTTTGTCAGCAAAGGTTTCACTATGGTGACTTTCCCCGCCCTTCGGTAATAAAGAAGTGGTGGAATCACAGAGGCATAACTGTGGAAAGGGAGGACTTTAAGCCACCAGGTTAATATATCATGTTTGGCAATACTTAAAGATTTCAAACTTTGAAACAAGGCTAAAATAGAACTAAATTAGAAAAGAGAAGAAGAACTTTGAGAGTTACCAAGCATTTTTGTTTTAGGCTGAATTGTGGCTTATTGGTCAATGTAAAGTTGTGATAATGATTATTTGGCAGTGTATTATGCAGCCCTGGACTCAATTCTTAATTTACAACATTGCTCAGTGTTTTATCTTCACCAAACACAGTCAAAAGTAATCTGACCAACAGCATGTCATCAACACATTAAATAAAGCTGCATCTTTTACAACTTCTTCCTTTTTTTAGTCTGCACTACACCCCGCACCTACAAAGGCCCTTTGCATAAACCCCCTCCACTCCCCTGCACCCTATGAGCTCGTTCCTATCTTAATCTTAATCCACTCATTATTAAACATTGCTTCATTTACACAGTGGAGCTATCAGGTGTTCTCCTGCTGTCTTGTCCAGCGTGGCTTTTACGTTATTGATCTGCGGAGGGTTAGGGAAGGTGAGAGGGTCCAGGTGCAGCCCAAACAGAGGGATCAACTGCCCATCTGTTACCGAACTTTGGAGAAAAACAACTAACTACACGTACAATACCATTGTACACTTCCGATGATGGTCAAATATAGCAACGGTCTCATTATTGAAGGCAGTAAGGAATACATTTCCCATGGAGGGCTCATTTATTATTTAATCTAGGAGCTCGGTGTTTCTAGGCTAACACTGAGAGACTGCCCTTTCAGAATGGAAACCCCACCAAGCGCCAGAGAATCAATGCACTCACTACAGACGCAAACCTTACATCGAAATGATGTCTTGGTCACCACCGCCAATTATCGTGCGCTGAATATATCCATAACATTAATAGAATATCTGAGGGGAGAAATATATTTTTGCAGTTAGACGCAGCATAAAAGGTGGGGTAGGCATGAATGTTTTGGGTCCCCAGATTTGAAGTAAACATGTGTGATTGTAATGTTGGTTTATTCACAATTTACACCAAAAAAGATTTGTATGATGTAAGAAAGCTGAATTACAGAATTCTGGACATTCTGAGCTTTCAAATGAGCTTACGAAATGTCCAAAAGATGTAGCTTAAGGCAGCTCAGGCTCAGCTACAGTAGGTGTCAAGAAGAGTGCACCTTACACACCCTTCCTCAAGACAAAGCCAAAATGTTCAATCTAGTTTTGACATGAGAAACACTTCACCTACTTCGGCCAATTTAAAACACATTACAATAAATAGACAGTGAGTGATGGTGAAGATGACCACCAGAGTGTGTGTAAAAGGTATGTCGCCTCCTTTTACCCTGAAAGTATCCTCCACTTTAAATTTATTGACTGTGCGGGCCACCGATTATGTCATGACACTGTAACATCTGCTTTGTGGAGAAGCTTTGATGCATGTAACATGATAAGTAAACCCTGCCATGGTGATATACCCCATCGGTGTGGTTATCAATCATCGGGAAAATACAGCCAGGTTAGATACAATTTAGATATATTTTTAGGCCCACTTCTGTAATGATTTTATATTGACCTAGTCTAGTGATACTCAGAATTGAGGTGGTGTGAAAGGTCTTCATCTAACGTAATCAAATTAGTAAATGCAAAGTAATATTAGGCAGCACATCTACAGCTGACAAACCGATAGGGCCTATATGTATGTCGTTCTGTTTCCCCCGTGGAGCTGGTGAAGGTAGATGAGTCGGACCATAGTGAAAAAGTGCAGTAATGAGTAATGAAAACAGCCGCGTTACTGCTGCCATTCAGTAAAGGGCCTGCTGCTGTGGAATGTGAGGCACCATTCATCCACATGGGTTAAAAATGCATTTCTGCCACCACAAAGCCCTGCCTTGTCCTCATTGTTTCTTACCACACCAATAAAACACTTCCAAGTTCTGAGGGACGAGACACTGAAAATATGAAATTGATGGTTTTAATTTGACTGGTGCATTGCTACAGAGATGGGGAAAGGAGTCGCAAAAGGCTGAGCTCAAGTTTGATCATGATAAGTGTGGCGACAGGAGAGTAAGCAAAGCACACAGGCAGTGCACAAAAGACAAAGTCCTATTGACAAAATGTATGCTGGGAGAACACTGTGCTGGGTATAGACTAAAAGAAACACCAGTTATTTTACTCAAGGGATTCAAATGAATTCAACAGTAATAAGGAAGTATTAGATGGAAAAGCCACTCAGCTCTGAATAACTATTTGTGGGTAAATTTTGATACTGTATTTTGTGATGTATTGTATTACTGCACCTTAATGTGTTACTACTATAAAAACAAGCTCCACTAAATAATATCCATCTAAAATGTTTGACCTGAATCCCTAAAAGCCTATAGCAATGAGTCACTTTTAAACATAGCTTGGGTTCGACTCCTGGCTGACTTCACAGTGTTCAACAAGTAACCTCAGACGTGACGGACCTGATGACATAACCACTGCTGAAAAACACAAGTCGAGTTTAAAACTGTCTTTGATTCTCTACGGACTGACAAACAAGCATGACCTCAACACTGTCACTTTACTATGATGTATTACACACTAAAACATGTATGTAATGCTTTGCTTTGAAAACAAATGTCGCATGTGATCTGTTTGTTGCTGAAGTGTGGGATTTGAGTGACTTCTCTTTTGGGATATTGTAAATAAAGTAGCAACATAGCATGTCTGAAATTTCAAATGTGGATCTGTCTGTAGCAACAGCCCAGTGCAGTCTCTCCCTCTCACTCTCTCTACACCTCTGTCTCTCTGTACTCCTCCTGCTTCTGTCTCTGTCTGTGTGCGCGAACACACAGTGTGTTTTTCCAACAACTACAAAGAAAAACTGTGCACAGCAGAAAGTCGATATTAAAGGGGATGGAGAGGAAACCAAGTGCCAGCGAGCTCACTTTAGTTCCCTACACAAAATGATGAATGAACACTGTATTAATTAATGACTGCACCGATTATAGAGTAAGTTTTCAAAGTTTGAACATCACATTTTTGATCCAATGTATGAACAAAGTCCAAAATTGGCCATTCTGTATCTCCAGCCTTTACACCGTGTTTTACATAACTGTTTCCTGATAAGTGCTTCTAAGTGACACTCATTATGACTATCCATTCAAAGTCTCAATTTGCATGCTAATATCTTCTTAACACATATCTTCAGTACTTAACATGGTGTTTTGGCCTGTATAAGCATCGGAGGACCCTACTCGTATAATCTAAGAGTCTGTATTTATGCATATTTTAAAGCTATAGTCTCCATAATTAATGCACAATATGCCTCAGAGACATTCACCATATGAGTAACATTCTCTTGCCTCCAAACTAAATACTTGTACAGTGATCCAAGGCTGACTATTTCACTACATGCAAAGCAATAAGGTCGAGGCTCGCAAGGTCCCATGCTGTTATCACTTAAACATTCCTCAAAATGACCCTTATCTCCATTGTTGCACATGTACTTAGTAGCCAGATCTCACCCCACACACACTTAAACGAATGAGTTTAATACCAAAGAAGATTGAGCAGTCCGGAGCACGCGCACACCCACTTCATAACAAACAAGAAGTATACACTGCCACACCACTTCCTTACCATTTATAACGCCGCTGCGAGCTCAAACAATACTCAAAAAAAATAAATAAAAAAACAGCCAAGAGCAGTCTCTGGGAGCTGAGTAGATCCAACTGAGATAAGAGCGGGACACTAGTCTGTGCCAGCGCTGCGCGTATGACAACAGCGAGCCCGTGCACTTTCACTTTGCGAAAACATACAGCTGAAATAATGATCTGTGACGAATCCCAGCCTCCTTGTGTAGTACAGGAGAAGACTACAGGTTCTCCTCCTGTCTCCCTCTGTCGTTTCACTTGAGAGGCTTTCACTCACAGCCGGAAATTGGAACGTCACGGGGGACATTGTGGTCAAATCACGGTTAGATTATAAAACGGGCTCACTTCAAATGTTAACTCTGGATAGAGAGATGGCACCCACTGTTGATTTAATTCTAAACGTAAATGATTGAGTTTTGATCTCGTTACATGGCATGGCAGGCTTGAAAGATTCTGATTTTGCGGAAGGAAGTGAACGCAGCCTGAATGGAAAGAAGCCCTGTGCAAAACACTAAAGGACAGGACCAAAAAAAAGAACAGAAAAGTTTGTCCGGTCATGAATTCATAACCTGCCAAGAGATTCGCGTACTCATATTTTAGTTCGATTAAAGGGTGCTCTGAAAATGCTCAACTGATGGGGTTAGGCATATGAACTCAACAGTCCAGGGGAGAAAGAAAACAGCACTGAGCAATTATCCCTTAACTCGCTTACTTGACAACTACACAAATGCGCAATCACCTTGGTGCGTAAAGGAGACGTCACTTAACCGTCGTGGTTTACAGTCACCTGTGTGTGGTGCTCGTGTCAGATAAAAGACTAAAAGAGGAAGCGGAGAGCTTTATTAAACTGGATCCGTTTCGCAGCCGATGCACTACGTGTGTTCTCAGTGTGTCCCTTTAACATAACAGCAGGCTCACATCCTGTAGGTGCATCATCGATGAGGGAGAAAAGTTGAAAAGGGACAGACCCGCTCCCTCCCTCCCTCCCTCCCTCCCTCTCTCCTCTCCTCCACTGCCACATGTTTAGGCACCCCCAAACACACACACACGCACAGCACAGCACACGCGCGCACGCACACATCGCATGCAGATGAGTTGAGAGCGCAGGGGTCGTCCGAAATGACTTTGTTCACACCATAATGGCTTTCGGTTAACGCCACATTCTAGTTAAATACTTACAAAAACAAGCGCCTTTCTTTTCTTGGGTGGGACTTGGAGCTATAGGCTACAAGCACCTGTGCCTTGCTCACTGGCAATTGTGCCCTGTCTAGTGTCTATTATGTAGGACACGAGTTCCTAATATGGATATGCGCCCCCCCCCCCCCCCCCCCCCCCCCCCCCCCCCCCCCCCCCCCCCCCCCCCCCCCCCCCCCCCCCCCCCCCCCCCCCCCCCCCCCCCCCCCCCCCCCCCCCCCCCACCACCCCCGCCGCCCCCCCCCCCCCCCCCCCCCCGCCCGCGC
>OMNZ01060385.1:0-10889 GCA_900303255.1 Lesueurigobius sanzi | reverse complement strand
CTGGCAATTGTGCCCTGTCTAGTGTCTATTATGTAGGACACGAGTTCCTAATATGGATATGCGCCCCCCCCCCCCCCCCCACCACCACCACCACCACCACCACCGACTAGCTACCCCTCCCGTTCACCTCCACCCAGTGAGCCTGTCTCTGTCCGTTTGAATAGTTTTAACGGAGTTCTTCCTCCTTCTTTGAGATGCTTTAACAATAGACTCTGCGGTTCTGTGTGCGCAAAAGCAACTCTAACCTGGACACTAAGGTCTACTGTGAGTAAATGAAAAGTTAGTCTGGGTGGAGATGTTTTAGGAGAGACAGATGAAAACTCCATTTAGACTCATTTGAAGGTTAATCCAGCAAATCACTTTATGAAGAATAAAAAAAAAAAAGTCTCAACGGTGACAAGGGTTTCTTTCCACTCCTAAAGTAGGCTAGTTGGTGTCACAATAATAAATGATGTGTTTTGCCTACACTTCATTTTGTTGCTGTCAATTGTCAAGAGGTCACATAAGATTATTTTCTCTATCAAGCACTGCAACCCAGCCTCTCTGCGTGTAACCTATTTATAAATCATCAGGCACTCGCTATCCACCTATAGTCCATTGTAAAACACGAGTGATGGCACAGCATATGTCGTCTAAGTACATTATGACACATAACGACACAAATTCGGCGATGTGCGTACCTGGCTCGTCGGAAAGAATAATCCAGGGTGACTTCAAGAAGCGCAGACAATCCTAAAGGTGAAAGCATGCTCTTTGCAGTGTATGCTGAAGTGCATGATTGAGTAGGGCGAGTCCATTCAGCCAAAGGGGGGGGCGCACAACAGGCTCCCGTCTCCGCGTGGAACCGAAGGCGACGCGTAAACTTCGCTTCGGCCAAATCGCGTCGAGGCTCTGGTTATTACGCGTTTACGCACGGTTGACTCGCGTGGTAAATGACGGTTATCTTGACGCACGCTTGTCCCCGCCGCTTCCTGAAACCCCTATTTCACGTAGACATGGCTTCTTCCGCATTAAATGGAACTATCTGCTATTGTCTCATCAGCGAAAAGTTGTTGATTCGGTTAAAGATCGGAGAAGTGCCAAAAGAATCCAACATAACTAATGAGGCGTAAATGCTGACACATATCGCAGACTCAAAAGCCTACAAGGTCTAAATAAGTACTCTTTGACATCGTGTAATTATGACACATCAGTCATTACAATGTGTTACAATGTTACAATGTCCAACGTGTTTATTTACTCGCATTGGCACCCGCAGCATAGGAAGGATAAGATGTTACAATAAAGACGCTGTGCACGTTTCCAAACGCGCATGCCCTTGACGAGCAGATGTTTTTAGTAGTTAAGAAAACACACTTCTCCTTATCTCTTACCAGAATCAGCCATGTTTACGGTCGCTATAATTTTGTTTAACTTGCCTATCTGTGCTCAAAACAAGCATATTTTAGTAAACTAAACCTAGTTGATTTCTTCATGACAACTTACATGTATTGTTTGGCCACATCATGGATAATTAATGAAGCAGGTTTTCCTACCTTGTTTCATTGTGTTGAGATGACTAACATGGCAACAATGTCATTAGTTGTAGGCGTTTAGGAACTTTTCTTTGTTTCTTTGTTGTTGTTAAATTTTAAACACACCAAGAACAGCCTTTTTAAAATGTTGCTTTATACATATGTTGTATACTAAAAAAGTTGAATTCAGTCATAAATCAAATAAAGCTCCAGGTTTGCTTAGCACATACCAGCCTTTGCCAGATAAAAAACACAAAGATTAGAGGACTTGTGCAACAGGAAAGTCTTGAATACTAGAAAATGAGCGTGATCACCCAAGAAACGAGTGGACAAATAACACATACCTTCCTTTAACATTACATATCTCTTGCTACGTGCCTGCCCTATGACACAGCATTGATTTTTTTTCCCCCCAGGTGGTGCATGGCTCAATCCAACAGGGCTCATACGTTAGCCATGCATCCACACTGGCCTGTACCCATTTAATGTACTACCTCTTATTGTTGTGTGTTGAAGTCATCTGTAATAAGTGTCACTCCATGGAGCTGCAGTGGGTGTTGAGCAGAGGTCAGCCTTGTTTACTCAGCATGCATGCACTGAAAGGGAGCCATGTTGAGGACTGCTGATGCACCAGTGACTTAAAACATACAGACATCTTATCAGCAGCAAAGCCTTGAATTGTAACGGCAGCCGGCACAAGTGTTCGCAGCCCGAAAAGAAGCAGAAGTGCATTCAGATCCGGACACACAGGAGAGATCAGCTCTGGGGTTTAAGTGAGTCAGGTATGTATGGGCACAGGCACTCTTTCATCTCAACTGTCCTTGATGAAATCCGAACTGCTGAGGCGACCTGATAATGAAGACAGAAAACATACAAAGACACACCAAAAGCCCTCTAGTCCAAGACACAAGACCAAATGCAGCGCAGCATTCTTGAAATGTGATCCACACACACACACACCCAAACTAATGTATGCACACAGACCTCCATGTTTACACAGCCTATTTTCAACACAACACATTCTCTGTCATGTTTCGGGACATCCTAGGGGCTCCACAAGACCCCAGTATTTCAGACAGAAGAAGTGACTTTCATAAGACACTAATATACTCCACTGGACTGTAGTGCATGCGAGTCACTGTTATGATACTTCCTGTTTTAAGAGAGCAGCTTAAAACACCCTCCTCTCTCCACTCCATTCCCATGTCAGAGGGAATGTCAGGACAAACACACACCAAGGTGCCCTCTGCCTCAGTCTTTGCCTCTGTGGAGCCACTCACATACCAAAATGCTCCTGTGCCATTGGTCCCGGTGCCCTTCTTCAATCCGAGCACTCACTCCGCATTTTAAAAGACACCTCTCAGCACCTTCTTCTCTGGCAGGAGATGATTCTTTAGATGCAAACTATCGTTAACAGTGATGCAAAGGACAATGTATGCATTACACTGCAGCAATAGGCGCTTGTGCATGCATGGGAAAGATTTACATACTTCAAGACTAATTACATAATCCTGGCTTAATGATTTAGTTAAAGACTTCAACTTACACAAACCCTGTCCGCCATTGAAACAGAGTGAAATAAAGGATCTTGCCAGTTGAAAACAGAGAATACTTCATGCACCTTTAACCTTTTGAAGTTCCTCATATCATAAAACATCATTAAATGTCAGCCATAACAATAAAAAACATTTCCTTGTCAAAGAGACTTTCATGTTGACTGTCTTCCATTATTCTAGCCTCAAGCCGGCTTCATTTCCTCGCTGCTCAAACGTGCCACACCACTAAATCTCATGCCACTCTTATGCAGTGAGGTATAGTGGTTGCTTGTATACTCAGATGCGTCACAAGTTTTCTCCGGTGACTGACACCCTCAGCCCCCCTGCGCTCAATTAGCTTGTAGTGCATTAGCAACCGCATGCTAATTGTCAGCTGGCAGAGAAGTGTAAGGAGAACCCTGGAGGAGTTACCTCCGGGAGCGTTGGTGGAGGAGGGCAGGCAGGGCGGATGAGGGGTGGGAGGGGGTGGGGGACAGGCTCGTGGTGGTGGTGGTGGTGCTGCTGATGTGCTTTGTTGCCTAACTACCTCAGTGAGCACTATAGGCACACAGTCAGAACAGCACAAGGGAACCCAGATCTTTGCCATGTGAAATATTTATCAGATATCAAATTACCTCTTTTGAACGGGGCCCGGTTTTATTTTGTTTTCCCTCAAATGAAATCCACCGCTAATAACTGCACTTTGTCACTTGTCTTTTTGTCTGTCGCTCGTCGTTTCGGCAATGTATTGCGGTTGCAGCCAAGGTTTTCAATTTTGTTGTAAATTATACATAAGGAAGTCTCATTCTCTTACGCTCTGTGTCTCATTGACTTGATCTCAAACTGCTTTACATTCACTTCCTGCTAAAACACACCTCCCTGTCATTTCCCACTTTAACACTGACTCTAAATGTGTCATTATGTTTTGGCAATAATTCCTTTCCTTACTATGAAGTGTCGGGGTTGAGGGAAAGATAGTGGATCCACCCCACCTGTGTGACATTGTTTATGGTTTTGCTCTTTAACAGGAGAGCAGCAAATACCCTAAAGTTGTCTGTAACTAAATATTTTAGTCAAATGTCGCTTCAAATTCACAGCTTCATTAAAAGGCTGACTCCTGCTGTTGTCAGTTCAGGGTGTGGGTACGGCCAGGCAAAGGGAGGGGTTGTTGAAATGCCCTGTACAGTACAAAGGAAGGTGACTGATTGAGAAGTCCCAGGTTGTGCTCTGCCGCTAATATAGTTACGTGGCGTAATCGCGCAATAATAACATCCTAATCCCATCTGCTATGAAAAACCGTGGACTGCGTGTGACAGTGATTGTGGTCATTTCCTGTCCGTGTGTGTGCGTGTGGTTGGTTTGTGTGTGTGAGCTGTACAGTGGCAGTGCATTTTAAGTAGCGGTGACTGCGGGAGGCACCCTGATGGATACAGGATCATACTGCAGAGCTGACATTGTCTTCAGTCCTCCTCCTCTTCCTCCCTCCTTCACCCTCCCTTACTGTCTGCTTGCCTTTCAGCACATTCATCTGTGGAGGAAAAAAAAACACTGAATCAGGAGGGAGTGCAGCAACATTGAAGTACAATAAAAGATGCAACCTTATAAAAACTGCATCTACAGGAAATGCACGTAAAAAGGGATGGTGTTTATGTTCAAAAAAGGGGGCATAAAGGCGTATATTCCCTACAGCAAAAGTAATGTACCTGCCTCCTCCTTCCTTGTTTCTGCACAGAGCACATTACACCCACATCCACTCCCTTAGCTCATCCAGGCAGCCAAGCATGCTCCCAGACAAGGTGTTTTAAAAAGAAACAAAAAGCGCATTGGGGCCGTCACAGCGGGGACTTAATCATATCTCTGTCACTTTGCCATGACGCCTCTCGCACCACTGCAAAAAGATCCATGTCTGTCTAACCAGGCGCACAGGAAGTGAAGCCGGCAGCAGCAGCAGCAGCAGCAGCAGCAGCAGTAGTATAGTGGTTGTACCTTGCCACGCACGCATGCACAGTTTCTTTTACTGGTGACAGAGCCCCTGTTACATGCGGCTCCACACACAGAGGAAGGGAAGTCCTGTCGTAGCCCTTTAATTCAGTGCGCACAGAGCCGGCTCTGTCTGTCCGCAGGTTCAAAGCAGATGGGAGGGGAAGGGTGGGAGAGCATGTGTGTGTGACTATGTGTGTGTGTGTGTGTGTGTGTGTGTGTGTGTGTGGTAAGGGCCAGGAAAAGGTGCCTAAAGCTTGTTTACGTTGCACATACAATATTATACTGTGTAGCATAGACACACTGCACTTTTCAAGAGCTGTATTTAACACCCTGCTTTGTGATCAAGTGGATATGTAACAATTGTTTGATGTTTGATGTGGCTCTCCTTCCGTCATCCAAGAATTATCCACCTTAGCATAGAGTTTTTCAAATGTCGGCGGCTGGACTGGGTCGGTCGAGTTGTCTGAGATATATTTCACTTCCTTCTTCAGAAACTTCTTGTTCTCGTAGTTAAAATGTACAACAGATTCACCACACAAGGCCAGAGTTTAGCTTGTGGTGTTGAAGCAGACGTACATTTAACTTGGAATGAGATAAGATTGGAATAAACAGAGACTTAAGATTGAATAACTGTGACGCAAGTGTATGATAGCCAACAATACAATAAAGGGATGTGAATTTATACATTTAATTATTGCATTAAAAAGGAGAGAAACTTTGGACTGCCTGAATGTATAAAAAGCCAAAGATAGTCTTTCCTAATGTAATTAATAAGGACTTTGCTCACTTTTCCCATAAACAACTTCTTGTTAAGTGTTGTTGGCCGATGCAGAGTGGAAGAGTGCTCGATAGGAATCTCTGATGTTTCTGATCATAACATGATTTACCTATCTATAAACTTGTCAAACTACACCAAATCTACCTTTTGGAGATCAAACATAGGTTTAATTAACAAAGAAACCATTCTGTTTGTGTTTTTATTTTTTCTTTGTTGTAAAAAATAAAAAAAAATAAAGAGTTTAAAACAAAAGAGAGACATTTTGGACTTCAGTGCACCTTTTACATTTACCTTCCTATGAAGTCAGATGATTTGTATTACATTATTTGTCAATTTTGACCAAATTAAGGTTAACATAATAATTGAAATTAGTAGAGTAGTACAGAATTACTAGTTTGTTTGTTTGTTTTTTTCAATCAAAATCCTGTTGTCCTAGTTTCATTTTGATCTAATTGCACAGCAGTTGTAAGACTTGTGCTAGAGTAGAACTTGTAATTGATTATAATAGTTTCCCAGACCAACGAATACAATGAGTTCCAAGCCAGGTAGAGGATGTGCAAAGCCATAAAGCCAAAACATTACGACAGTCAGTTTGCAGAAGTGACCTTGTAAAATAAAACACAAGAGTATAACATGCTAAGGGTATACTCCTGTTCAAAGGGTTGCGCTGGCATAATGGTATATGTATAACCCCCAAGACGTTTATGTGCCTTAGTGTCTATACATCAGCACGTGGGTGTAAGTAATCCCCCCATGCGCCGCTCGTGTTGAGAGCTGTCATATTAGAGCTGCCATTATTCCTGTGATGATGTTGTAATTAACACATAGCTCTGGCCGCGCTGCCTGTTTGACATTGTGTCTGACATTGAGTCCGGTGGTAGACAAGCGCTCAGAGGCATGTGATGGGTCGGCCGGCGCTGCAGTGGAGGCTAGTCCAGACTCCGGGCGACACACCATATGATATTGATTATCTTTTGTTTGGCTATCTCTGCAGCTTCTTGCCCTAAAGGACTTAACTCGCATTATTGTCTGGCATGAGGCTCTATAACTCCAATTTAGTGAGGCCCTCCGAGCAGCTGTAAATGCACTACTGTTGAAAAGTAGCTGGGGGATCCAATAACAAGGCCGCAAAAATGTTACACTTGGTATTTTCTACTGGGGCAGCGCACTCATAAACGTGCGGGAAAGGTAAAGACTAATTGGGATCCAAATAAATAATAAAATTACTTTTGAGTTACTTTTAGCCAAATATAAACTGAAAATAGCGGGAATTATGCCACCGAGCACAAGTATTCTACGCCAGGATCCAACTTGATTTGGTGCTGTATCTTATTTGGAGAGAGTTAGGGGAATTTAATTGGCCTACTTATGATTTTGTTACAAAGGACAGAATATACAAGATTCATCTTCTCTCTGTTCCTTTTGTTCATGTAAAAATATATGTATGAACATATGTAATCTGCAAAATGAACATGAAAAAGACATGAACAATAAAGTAAATAAAGTGAAGTTGCATTTGTAACTCTTAAAGTTACTTAAATTGTGTGACTAATATATTACTGTATTTTTCTTCACCTTCTTTACCGGTTTCGTCTGCTATCTGCAAACGTATGAAAGCAGACGAAACCAGTAAAGAAGCTGAAGAAAAACCTCCTGTCTTTTAAGAAGAACATCGTAATATATTTTTGTACTAAGAAGACTGCATGAACCTTTTTGTGAAATTACTGTATTTTGTTTCAGTAAGATATTGTATTCCTCACTTACTGAAAAAAGTAATATACTTCTGTAACTAGTTACTTGATGAGTTACTCCCAACACTGATGAAAAAGGCCACTACATCCGTTAAAGTCCGGGTGTGAAGTTAAAGCATTCAAAGAGTAAGTCTGTGTCAGCATCTTTTTTTAAATTAACTATTTGGCAAAATAACCATCACAAAGCGGTACAATATACATCTAATACAAAAAAAATATAATAATAGAGCCATTTCTCATTTATGTTAAACTGTTATATGAGATGCACCAGCTGTAAGGTTTAAAGGCTCTACACCTGATTTCTTTAAAATTACAAACGAAGAGTTAATTTGTAAAAACAGATACAGTAAGGGCCATTTACAAAAACAACATTTGCTTGTGATTTTCCCTTTGTGTAGCTTTGACCCATATTAGTGGATCAGACATATTAAGTTTCTTTTCTTGATCAAATTGATTCAACTTTAGTTTTACTTGTATCGCCTGTAGACTAAGGTCATAAAACTCTAAAACAATTAGGCAAAGAATTCAAAACGGAGATACCTGCTTTTGCAAATGAATGAAGAGGGAGTGAGCACATTAAATTGATAGTTATGGAACACATTCCTAACTTCCCAGACACAGAAAAGTACCCTGCAAACTTATGAAACGGAGAAAAATGCTTTATATTTAGATGCACAGTACTATTTCTACAAATGTCTGAGTTTACAATACACTAAAGCAGGACAAAACAAATACTACAAGCCAATATGTCATACTCTTTCTGCTTTTCAACTCAAATGTAATGCCCATTGAAATAAAAATCCCATTCAAGAATTACATAATTAATATTAAATGTTTAAAAGAACGATATGAGTTAATCAGCCTGTGGTGACTTACGGGCATAAAACACACAATGATAAATTAAAGTTGTATCCAAAACTTTATAAACCAAAAAGTTATAAAAGGATTTCACCCTATTTTCTAGTATTTGGTATTTTCTTTCCGCGCTATGGTTATGGTTTACTTCCGGCACCGGCCAAAACTGTGGAGCTCCTACCTGTTTACACACCACCACTGAGAAAACAACTCATTTTGTTCTCTATAGTTAGGGAGGGGGGGTAGTCTAATTTTTCTTTCTTATTGTAAGGAATAATGCATTTTGAAATAACTTTAGTAGCAATAGTTTAAACAATAGATTATTGTACATCCTATAGCAGATGAGTAGGATTGAGATATAATGTAATAAAAGCAGTGGTGGTAATTGTTAATCCATCTTTACCCTAATATAAGTACATCTATGAGGATACAATTTTGGCCAAAAGAGATAAATACAGTACTCAACATTTATCATAAAGTTAAATTGTAAACAGAAACCTCCTCCGAGTGTGAATATAAGCTGCCAGTCCACTCCAGGATGCTAAGCTAAAGTGATACCAGCTCCACTGTGGTTAAAGTCATGCTAACTGGTCAAATTAGCTTCCGCATGGTTAGTTGGGGTTTGAGGGTCCAGCAGCTGGTTACCTGGCTTTTCCATACATCCACCATCCCTCTGTGTGATAAATGGAGCAAAGTGCTGCTGTACAAACATGGTCAGCAGAGACTGGCCCTGTTTTTGCTCCTGATTGCTCTCACATTGCTCTGACACAGACGTACGGCAAGGTTTGTATCGGGGTCTAAATACACCTATTATAGGCACAAGAAGTGGGCGTTTATTCAGGTTATCATTATTATTGACTAAAGATAAAATAACAAAATAATAATATAATAACATAATCGTTCATATATAAATCTACTTGTTTCAGATCATCTTTTTGGGAAATACTCTTAATCTTCATGATTCAGTAGCAAGCCTGGTTCATATTGAATTACCTTCCACAACGTTTGATCTCATAGATGACCAAAAGTCAGAGGTCGGGTAGAGCAGCCAAAATATGTTCTCAAAAAGTAACACAAGCCTACATTCATTCAATTAGAATTAAAAAGTAGCCAAATACGTACTCAATGAAAGTGAAAAGGCATCTGTTTGAGCATAAACCTGATTCATGTTGAAGTAATGACATAAATAAAACACTTTTCGAGTTTTTGTCACCTGTCACAGTACTTGTTTTGAATCTATGAGTAATTGAAAGTTCTGTGTGATAGAACTACTCATAGAAGTATTTCAAAAAGTTACGAAAAGCTTAAGCCGAATGCAGTACAGATTACCAATAATACATCTAAAAGTACTACTATAGCAACCAAGTGCACCATACTAAATGTAGTTTAATATAAGTGGACAGATAGACTAGTACAACACAAGTGCTCTTAACATGTATAGTCAAAAAACTTCAAATTGCAATCCTTTTTTTTATAATAGCTTATACCTTGCTCGACTGATCACATCTAAGGCAATAGTGTGTGTTCTTTGTGTAGCTGTGTGCGCTGCTTTGTGTGTTGACGTCCCTGCTTATGCCACAGACAGCTGCTGTTTGACTTGCCCTGAGTGCTCAAACTGACTGTGCAATTAGTCCGCAACAAGCCATGGAAGTCTGCAAAGGATAAAAAGAAAAACCTAGTAGGCCCTTGTCCTAACCTCCAAACCAAGTGCACCATGCAACTTTTACTCACCTCATTTCCCTACCAACCCCCAATCCTATTTGCAAAATCGAGCTCAAAGCACCCCACACACACACACACACACACACACACACAGACACACACACAGACAGACAGCTCCGGCTCGTAACAATAGTCCTGTGCACGGAAGCCAGTGTCTAAACAGTTGACAGTACAAAAAGGTTGGCGTGGTATGTTTTTTTTTACCAAAATAATAAACTTATACAGTATGTGTGCATGTTTCATTACTATGGGGGACTTTTGTTTTGGAACCTGTTGCCATGTGCTGCCAAAAGTTATCAGCAAATGAGTCAAGTCGATGCTATGGGCAATAAAGACGTGCCAGTCCGGTCATGTCTGTGTGTTTTTCATTATGATGCTGATAATGGGCATTCGGAAAAAGTATAAGAAAAACATCTATAGAGGAAGGTGAGGGAGGAAATCATTTAGAGCCAGTGTTTTTTGTCAGATGGGGGATGGGTGCTTTTTAGATTGTCCCTCCTCCCTCTTCCCCTGTCTGTCTTCTCTCTCTCTCTCACTCTCCTTTCTCTCTATGCCCCCCCCCCCCCCCTCTCCTCTTTTCCTCTCTCTTCTCTCTCTCTTCCTTTCTCTCTCTCTTCTCTCTATGTCTCTCTCTCTATGTTGCTCTCTCTCCTTTCTCTCTCTCTCTTCTCCTTTCTCTCTCTCTTCTCTCTGTCTCTCTCTCTGTGATTCTCTCTCTCCTTTCTCTCTTCTCTCTATGTCTCTCTTTCTC
>OMNZ01060375.1:0-13427 GCA_900303255.1 Lesueurigobius sanzi | reverse complement strand
TATGGACTGGCCTGCCCGTTCCCCAGACTTAAATCCAGTAGAGCACATCTGGGACATCATGTCTCGGTCCATCAATCAACACCACGTCGCACCACAGACTGTCCAGGAGCTGACCGATGCTCTAATCCAGGTCTGGGTGGAGAGACCTGGACCCTAACCCTAACCCTAACCCTAACCCTCAGGAGGACATCCGTGGTCTCATCAGGAGCATGCCCAGGCGTTGTAGGGAGTGCATTCAGGCACGTGGAGGCCACACACACTACTGAGGATGATACAGACTCGTTTTGAGGAATTTCTACAGAATTTGGATCAACCAGTGACCTGATTCGTCACTTTAATTTTGACTATAATTTTGGATCCAGACCTCCAGGGGCTGAGAATTTGATTTCCATTCATCATTCTTATGTTATTTTGTTCTCAACACATTGCCCTGCACTATGAATAAAGATTTTCATCCGAAAAATTGAATTGAATTGAAGAATTGAAGAATTGATTGACATCTAGGATGTGTTTTTTGAGTGTGCCCTAAGTTTTTGTGAGCAGTGTATATAAAACACATAAATTGTTATTTTTCAGATGTAAATGTGTCGATGTTTCCACATTAATCTCAACGGACGCAGCCTCTGGAAAAAGGGGGCGTTAACCTTTTGGTGGCTCCTTCTGTGCATCTGCAGCGCACACTCACTCAGCTTTTCAGACAAATGTTCATGGAAATAACACCAGCGGATGATTTATCAACGTTCCCACGATTCTCTGCTGCTCTTCTAAAGCTCTGTGTTGTTTTCATTGGGTTTTTGGAGGGCGCCATGTAGTTTTCATGTGCTACAACCAGCGCTTGCTTTCCCTGTACAAAACCAGAGCACTGTGCTAAACTCCGCCCCCTTTTCCCTCGTGTCTCCATGGAGACGCTGTCAATCACAGGCAGCAGAGACCAGAGCAACGAAAAGGTTAACGCCCCCCTTTCTGTGACTCCAGAGGCTCCGCCCATTGAGATTAATGTGGAAACATCGATCTTAACTAACTATCTACTTCTGTCTATGTGTGAGGTCTAAAGCAGTGGTTTCCAAAGTGGGGGCCCTAACCTGGGGGTCCCCAGATGAAAATAACATGTTTGTTAATGTAGTTTTTAGTTTAGGACAACATATTTTGTGAATTGGGGCCAAATAACAACATAAACAAAATAAAAATGCAATAACACATATATTTTTAATGTTTTTCCTTAAGTTACCTTTTACAGTGGGGGTCCCGAGTCGTTCAGATGGTCATTTTGGGGGTCGCGGCCAAAAAAGTTTGGGAACCCCTGGTCTAAAGCACAAACTGTTAACTTACTGTCGAGTTTGTTACAGGAAGATCAGGTTGATTAGTAGTTAAATGTTAAAATCAATCTACAGTATATTGTTACATGGGCTGAACTTGAACTGGTCTTGTTTGGTTCTAAATGAAGTCTGGAGGCCCTTTTGGCACCAGTTTTTGTCGTGAGGGTTACGGCAAGCTCTAATTATAACTAAAACTCTTTATGTTATGCAATATTGTGTCTTTGCTGATGGTATTGCTTCTAAAATGTTGCTGTCTCTTGTCTTTTGCAGTCAGTGGCGGCATTAAGAAATCTGGAAAGAAGTGAACCCTATGGAGGACCTTTTCTTCACTGTGTAACATTTGTACAAGTCTGGATTTCCTTCCCTTCCCTAAAGAAGCACGATTGAACCATTAACGAAGTGAGATGTGTGACCAAACGCTGCTTATGAACCCCAGTATTTGAGAAACATCTTCATTTGATTCAGTTCTGGTGTAGTTTTATTGTAAAGAGAATGAAATAATAAAGTTTTTTTTTGTAATTAGTGTATGTTAACAATGTCTCTTTTTTTCAATCTTGGTGAAAGTCATGCTTTTTCAACCCAATCCATAAATCCAAAATTAATTTAAAATTCAGTTCCAGATAATAAGTTAATTTATCTGACGAGTGATTGTACCATGTACTTCAGAGTTTTGTTGAAGGCTGATCTGTCATCTATTCACTGCAAGTGATATTTGAAGTGAGTGATCATCAATTTGAAACTTTCGTTGTATATTACTGACATAAATATAAGGGGTCATTTTATGCTTTCATATAAATATATGGTTTTTAATGCATAAAAATGGCCAAAATTGTCAATATTTTTGGTGATGCAGCATTAATACTGGATAAAGCCATGTTTAAATGCATGGGATTATTTTGTTTCTTTAATTTTGTGTACTTTTTTAAAGGGGATTTTGGATTATAGACCTCACTTTAATGCACAGAAAGCATACACAACACAGTGATATATGATGAACCATAAATGATTATTTTTGTTAGCTGTTTATTAATTATAGTAGCTGTCAAAATGCATTTCTAGTCTTAGTTTATTAGAATATACTTTATTGGCATTGCAACAAGTACAATGACATTTTAAGTTGTACTTGTACTTGCTAATATCTGTAATTTTAAGTTGTACTTGCTAATATCTGTAATTTTAAGTTGTACTTGTACTTGCTAATATCTGTAATTTTAAGTTGTACTTGTACTTGCTAATATCTGTAATTCCTGGGCCAATTCACATGAAACAAAAACTGTCACAAAGTCCAATATGTCTTCTCTGTCAGCACATATTAAGTAATTATTTTCTCATAAAGGTTCAAAAACATGAGCATGATGCTGACCAGTAGAAATGACTTTCAGCCATAAGAATAATATGGCAGGTTTGAGAATCCGATCATCAAATACGAGTTTGTAGCTTCCTTTTTGGAAAATGTCTTCCAAAAACATGACACCTCCAACTAAAATATAGTTCAACCTGAAATAGCTTGGTTGCCATGGTTTCCAGGTGCATTTTTCAGTTAGAACAGCCGATGGCCGACTAAATTATTGGGGAATGGTTTTATTTATTTATTTTTTAATAATCAGGAGTGTCAGACTTGCTGGGTCCTAGGACAAGAACGGTTCACATGGCCTCATGGCAACTGTGGCTTATAATTGATACAAATATAATCGAATGAATAATTATGTATTTATGTTAATTACATGTTGAGTATTTCCTGTGAGCACATAGACATATTGGATCCGCCCATGAAAGGCGTTAAATCTTGCAGTCACACTCGAAAAAGTAAAAATGCACATAAAAAAAATAGAAAAATGAATCCATGTTTTAGCTCAGGCGGTATTTAAGCCCCTCCCTCGGGGTCCTCACAGGAGACTTGGCCGCGGTGCATTCTGGGCTCTTCCTTTCCATCCCAGACTCGCTCCTGCAAACATGGGTAGGTCTGAAAAAGATCACGAAACACAGGAAAATACCAACGTTACACTCGTGTTTGTGCTTCGATCTGCTTCATAACGTTTCAGTGACTTCAGCCGAAGCGTCTGTGACGGAAATATGTTTTAAGAGTTACACATTTAAGCTTTTTGTTTGGTCTGATTCACCGCAACGTGGAGCGGCCATGACGCGTGTTAGCCTTTAGCTTAGCTTAGCTTAGCGATGGTTAAACGGTTTCTTCACAAACTAAACAAATAATCCACCAATATCCACATCAGATTCAGCTTTGCTCTTTTATGTAATCGATAAACAATGCGCTGGCTGTTATTGATGTGTGAGCAGATTGTCCCGTACAGGACGTATTATTATTATTATTATTTTATTATTATTATTATTATTATTTTTATTATTTTTATTTATTATTATTCATAAAGTGTATATGCAACATTTATATTGGACAAGAATTTAGGAACAATTTTTTATTTTTTTTATTTTCAGAAAGATTTCAATTTGTATCTTGTTAGCAATTATAGCTGAACGTTTGTGATCGATACAATCAAGTTAAGTTCCTCATAACTTGCTTTGGTTGTTATTGGTGCTGTCAATCATTCTTTTAAATATTTGATTTGTGTATATTTGTGTATCCTCTGGTCTCTGTACAACACTGTTTCCGGTTAATAATAAATATATTTAAAAAAAGTTAACTTGCAAAAATGGCCCCATTATCAAAAAACATTCCTCTAATGGTCTTTGTGCATTAGAGGAATGTACAAAGAAAACCCAAACCCAGTGTTTTCTAGATCTATATTAGCATCAGAAATATGTTGCTTGTTATTAGGGCTGGGCCCATATTACTAAAAATCTGTAAAATTTCAAAAATGTGCTACTTTAGGCCGCAGTGTTGTCTGTAATAAACCACAGAAGTGCAGAAAAAAAGACCATATTTTGAGGGGAAGGGCCATGTGATAAAAATCTAATCGTTATCTGATTCCATGATCTGCTTTTTGAGAACATGGTCCTATCGCGATTCAGTGGTTTTTGTGATTTAAGTCTAGACCAGGTCTAAAATCGCACAATATCATGGACTGAATCTGGATTAAACTGGACTAAAGCAGAGACTGAAATAAAGTTCTAAACCAGGACCAAACTTAAAAGGACTAAACCAGGGATTGAATTAAACTATTACCGTGGACTAAACCAGGACAATGTCAGAGACTGAATCAAGATTAAACCAGGACTAAACCATAAGGAAAGTCAAACCTCTGGACTGAAACCCGGGCTCAAACGGGTCTTAACCAGGACTAAACTACTACAACACCACTAAACTACTACAACACCAGGTCTTAACCAGGACTAAACTACTACAACACCAGGTCTTAACCAGGACTAAACTACTACAACACCAGGTCTTAACCAGGACTAAACTACTACAACACCAGGTCTTAACCAGGACTAAACTACTACAACACCAGGTCTTAACCAGGACTAAACTACTACAACACCAGGTCTTAACCAGGACTAAACTACTACAACACCAGGTCTTAACCAGGACTAAACTACTACAACACCAGGTCTTAACCAGGACTAAACTACAACACTAGGTCTAAACCCAAGAAGAAGCAGATGGCTTTAGTCGCCTTTTTTAAAAGACATTATACACATGAATTGTGATAAAATCAAAATCGTATTTTAAACTAAAGACAGTTGTGATATTTTTTTGGCCCAGTCCGACTGAGAGGGTTTTGTTGATTTGATATGGGAGATGTAATATACATTTGTATATCTTCCAAACACATTCGATATTGCCTAGAAGACAATATATTACCCACCTTGACTTTTTTTTTTTTTTTTTTTTATTTACTGATGTCACAAGTCGACTATGGTCTTAAGAAGTTTTTTATAGTTTTAAGTTTGTTAAATTCTAAACGGGTGTCATTTTGCAAATGAGCTCTTCAAATATCTACTGAACTAAAACCATTTTATGAAAGGAATGTTTGTTTTATGAGAATAATATGTATGTAGTCAGGCTGCTGGTGTCCATACTTTTATACAGGACGCAGTTGCTCTTCAATCTTAAAGTATGGTTTGAAGTTGACTGTTTTGTGTTTTAGGAAAGTGCCGTGGTCTGCGTACGGCTCGTAAGCTCCGTAACCATCGTCGTGAGCAGAAATGGCATGACAAACAGTACAAGAAAGCTCATCTGGGCACCGCTCTGAAGGCCAACCCCTTCGGAGGAGCCTCCCACGCCAAAGGAATCGTCCTGGAGAAAGTGTAAGCTCTGGAGTGTCTCATTAGTAAATTAGAGGTGGTAAATATCGTTGACAAAATACTGAAATTGTTGGGAAGATATGAAAATTGACCATATTGAGTAAATCTGTCAAACTCATAAGTTCTAAAAATTGCTGCAAAAAATACAAAAAAAACTCTCAAACAACAATTCTTTAAAACGGCACTTTTGTAATTTAATCAAGACAATTCTGTTTTGAGCAACAAGCCAATTTAAGATTTTACATATTTCTGATGGTTTGCAAACGTACTGCTTCACCATCGAGAAAGGCCCCAAAAACATTAAGATGCAGTATACATTTTTGTCAGTATCGCCCAGCTTCATGGTAAATTAATTCATTAACTCTCCTTCAGTGGTGTTGAGGCCAAGCAGCCGAACTCTGCCATCAGGAAGTGTGTGAGGGTCCAGCTCATCAAGAACGGAAAGAAAATCACTGCTTTTGTGCCCAACGACGGCTGCCTCAACTTCATCGAGGTAAAGCTCTAAAGATTGTCCTGTTATGTCCTGATTGTGCTGCTTTTACACATGACACTGGAGCTTTACCAATGGTGCATCACAGTAAGACTTATGTAACTCTACTATCTCAAATAATGGCAAGGGCATCGTTATTAAGGGCAGACACTGCAGATAAAACTCACTTTCTTCAGGTTTAGGGCCAGTTTGTAGTTATGTGACGTTCATGACTGAATCGGCTCTTTAGGGTGAACGGTTCTAACAGAATCTTGATTGTTGAAGAGCCGGATCCTTTGTTACATAGATTTACCCTGAATGGACTCAAGACTCAACATAACAGCAGGGAAGGAAACCAAAAAAAATTAATTTGGAAGACAGTTGTGATTATTTTGTGCCACAATTAACGGGAAAAAAAAAAACTACAAGTTCTTTCAAAAGGTAAAAAACGCTCCCATCATGACTTTAATCCATTTGAATGAACGTGTGTCTACGAGGGAGCAGGTCTCAGAGAAGAGTTTTCTGGATTGTGTCTATACAAAAATGAGCCAGTCTTTTGAACGCCTCTTTGAAATGAACGGATCCTAAAGATTCAGCTTCCAGCCAAGAGCCATATATCCATCACTAACACTTTCACCTGGAAACCAATGCCCTAATCTTTACAATAAGTGTTTAATAATAATTGTAGTTATTGTACTCCATTTATCCATAGAACTATATGGGAAATCATAACTTCAATGACTATTTTTCTCACATTGAGCCAACATCTCCACTTTAGTAGCTCCTACAGACTCCAACATCTCCACTTTAGTAGCTCTTACAGACTCCAACATCTCCACTTTAGTAGCTCTTACAGACTCCAACATCTCCATTTATTGTTTTGAACACAAAGTATAACTTCTTTGCAGATTTATTCACTAGTTGGTTTATTGAACGATTAAACAAAATATCCGTAAAACCCTCTGAACAAACCTTTTAACTAATAAATCAAGGAAATAAAACCAGCCGTTTAAACCTGGCTCTATTCATTAGATTTCATCGCCCGAAAAATATTGGCAGTTTTGGCAACGTTTTTACGCATAAAATGCCCACGTTTCATATTGATGTCAGTTACTGCTGAGAAGTGAGTGAATGACAGTGTAGCACAGGCTTGTTTTAATATGAACCATCATTTCTCTCTAACTTCATTTTTAAGAACATAAACTTGGCCTGTGCTTTTTTTAAACCAGTTTTCTGAGCCCACTTTGTGCTTTTGTCTTTGCTGCAGGAGAACGACGAGGTTCTGGTGGCAGGATTCGGTCGTAAGGGTCACGCCGTGGGAGATATTCCAGGCGTCAGATTCAAGGTGGTGAAAGTGGCCAACGTGTCTCTGCTGGCTCTGTACAAAGGCAAGAAGGAGAGACCCAGGTCATAAATGAGCTGAACAATAATAAATGTTTTCAATAAGAAATCTGTGAAGTCCCAAGTGTCCTATTTGTTTGAATGGGAAGCTCGGGCTACTATTGTTTTTGACGTTGTTCTAAAGGTGATTAGTAATAAGTCAAGACTATGTTCATGTGATGTAACATTCTAAAGGGCCCATAGCTTAACATTGAGGGAGAGGACGGCTGCAAATGGTGTGCTGGTAACTGTCAAAATGCAGATTTCTAGTCTTGTTTAGTTGATTTCTCTTAAGTCCTGGGCCAATCCACATGAAGCAAAAACTGTCAGTTTAATATCTTCCGTCAGCACATGGGAACTAAGGTCTAACTTTCTCATAAAGGTGTCCAAAAGTAGAGACCAGGGTTTTCACGGGGCATTAAAAGCCATTAATTGAATTGTCATAAATACGGCTGTTAATGTTGGCCTATTTATTTATTTGGTTTATTTGATAGGGACAGATACAAAAGAAAAAACATAGACAACTGTAGCACAGTAGTCTGATTTATGCATCTCAGCGCTTCTAGCAGAAGCTCATTTGCAGCACTTGTCCCTAGAGGAGCTTTTTGACAATACAGAAGTACAGTATATATAAAATGTTAAATGAGTAATGAAAAGACATTCCCTGTTACAAACTTAAACTGTACAGAGAATAAGAGAGAACAAAAAAGGACACGACAGAGAATCAATTAAACATGAACACACTGTTGCTGCTGCACATCCATGATTTTGAAAGTTTTTTAAAAGGCCCGAGTCTTGTCAGGGATTTTATTTCGACGGGAAGCAAGTTCCACAGATTGGCTCCTTTCACCGAAAGCGCAGACTGAGCGAAAGATGTTTTTCTAAAGGGCACCTTACAGTCTCCACTAGAGGCTGCTCTGGTGAGGCTGCCCTGGTGGACCTGCCACAGCTCTGCAGTCGGCTCACTGGCCAGTAGGAAGGACTTTCAGCCATAAGAATAAAATGGCAGGTTTGTGAATCACATTACTATCAAATAATTGCCAAGAACAACAATTTGTGAACAAGTGAATTTGCCTTTTTGAAACTTCTTCAAAAACTGTCTCCCATAGAGTTGTTTTGGCCCCTGCCCTCCACCTGAAATGAAATTCTTAGAACGTAAACGCAACCCATGCTTATGTGTGGTTGGGTTGGTGGTGGTCGGAGGGACCGTTGGCCCCGGGGGAGGCCCATCCATGCATTTTCTTCAGCTTTGTCTGGGGCCGGGTCGCAACAGTCTGGGCGGAGATGCACAGACTTCCCGATCCACACACCACCTCCAGCTCTTCCTGGGGGATCCCAAGGCGTTCCCAGGCCCAGCCTAAAGACATGGCCAAAATCCATCAAATTTTAGTCACTAACCCCTAACACTAGCTCCTATACTTTACCTTTCGTGGGGTCAACCTTTAGATCACTATACAGTTAGGAAGTAGGAACTAGGGGGAAGTTACGTCGGCAACAGATGATCCGTTTATTTATTTTTTCACAAATACAGATCAAACACTAGGGGGCGGCAAAGACACAAATATAGCAACAATAATAAATACATAAAATATTCATTAATATCTGTGGAATTTGGTGGCTAAAATGTCTGTATTCTACTGCACACCACTGACTTTGTCAACAGGTTTTAAATAAAGAGATTATAAACCCCTAATCACTGAAAGTTTCAAACATGAGCCACTGTAAATATATGAAGGCAGACAAAACGGACCATTAGGGCGATGTGACCTAAAATCAATATCACGATATATTAAAAAAATATCAAGATACCGATATATTTGATATAATTGACTGATGAAATATTTCAAAATCCCACCTTTACGCCTATTGGGAATTTTTTATTTTTTTTTGCACCATACTAATTTTCTTGCAAATTTGATCTACTCAAGCAACTTACACCCTTCAATTCATTTTAAACACCTGCCCCTAAAGCCTCCACAGTCTGTTCATGCTGCTCTGATGGAGCTGAGCTGTGACCTCAGTCATAATCAGCTGAGTGCACATGCTAATTATATCACATCCAAGACGATATAAAAAGACTCTACAGAACACATATCGGAATACGATAGATATGGCCCAGCCCTACAGACCATTATAAAAAGCAGTTTCGGACTCTGCAGCAACAATATCAATGTTCTGCACAAATATTCCATCAAATCCAGTCCTTTGGTTCATCATCAGAGTCTTCTGGCCCAGGGAGCTGCTCCTCCAGGTTATTATCGCAGCTTAAAGCGAACCCCGCCTGACAGCTCATGTTTGACTCATATTATTCATCTTGCTGTCACCAACATTATCTATAAGAGAAGAATTCCCAAAATCTTTCCTAGTATTATATATTTTCAGAAACAATTTTTATGCGTCGGTCGCCATTGTTGTAAATGTGACAATGTTGTGAATGTTCAGAAACATGAAAAGTGAATATACAATACTTGTAAAGATGTCATTGAGTCTTTTCCTCTTCAGTTCACCCTGGTTTAACTTGTGCAGATATAAATGACCAAAGAATAGAAAAACAACACATACTGTATATTATTACAAAATGAGTAAATTGGAAACAGCAATTTATTTAGATATTGTTCATTTTCTTCCTGTAACTGGTAACAAAACAAAATCAGGTTCACTTAACGCTAACCTTGTACAGGAGTAAAAGCAATAACTTGCCGACAAAATTGCTGTATTTAAACATAAGTATAATGCAAATTGATACATAAATATAATGTAAATAAAATATAATAAAAAAGAAAATTCAGAATACAAGTCTCCGACAGAGTAGCATAACAAAACGTAACAAAATACATTTAAGGCAAGTATTCTGTAACAAAATATAATTTTAAAGTATTCTTCACGACACTGCATATGTGATATAGTGATTGACAGATATAAGTCCTGCCTCCTGCACACACACACACACACACACACACAAATGTATAGTTTTCCAATAAATACTGTTATTGCAAATAGGAAAGAAACACTGACTAAATGAAGACAGAAACCTGTCGAATTCGAAAAATTCAAAACTTACTCAAAAGTCAATTATTTTATCATCTCATTAATTAAAAAAAAAAAATTCAATAATATCCTTTCACTAACAATTATCATGCGCCTGCACGGTTTCACTTTAGCTTTTACCGTGATGAACGATGGGTAGGGTTAGGGTTACGATGCTGCACATGGTTCTTTAACGTTATGGAATTATCCAAGAAAAAAATCTTTCACCTCGACTTGTGACATATGAAGATGGATAAGATTTGACCGTGGGTCCCAATTCTTAGGATTAATAAACCATGAGCTTTTATAGTTTACTTCCAGTATATGTGGTAGTAATACAAACTGGTTTATCATGACATCCCTACTTACAATGCATCATTTTAACTTATAATAATTATTGAGTTACTGAGACACATACTGAGACAGGATGTTCCATGTCTCTTCCGTCATCACAGGGTAAATGTGAGGCTTCTCAAATCCATTAAAGTCACTCGCCAGAGCCACTGAATACGCCCCCATGTCGTCAGCAAGGAGCCACTCTCCAACATTTAACTCCGGCATCCAAACGGTGTCAGTGACTCTGTCAAAGGTGTTACAGGTCGGTCCCCGGAGAATGGACGGGTATGTGGGCTCGCTGTCTTCCACCTTCCCAAAACAATTAGGACAAAAAGACATTATAAAACAGACAGTAGGAGATGGCACATTGGCCTTCATTTATCAAACAACCATCCGTCCTTTATCCGGTGCCAGGATACGGACCCAACAGAGATGCTCAGATGCTTCCCAATACATAAACACTTCCCCCAGCTGTTTCTGGGGGATCCTGAGGGAGACACTGCACCACTGCTGTCGATCATGCTCTATGATCTGTCCCTCACTGAACCAGGTCCAAACCAAGACTAAAGCCTTGTTTCCACCAACGCGGAGAGGGCAGCCCAACTTTTTGCGGTTGAGAACCATGACCTCGGATTTGGAGGTGCTGATTTTTATCCCCGTCGCTTCACCCCTGGGACAAGTGTTTTTACTTAGTTCCCATTGTGGTGGATTGGAAGTGGCGACACTCACCGCACAGAACGCATGCGAAGAGCTGCGCGCCAAACGCACGCACAGAATCAAAATAGAATCAATCCTATTTCTCAACGCGTGCCTCAAGCGTTGTCTGCGTTCTGTATTCAAAACACATGAAATTCTGTTATTACAGCCCATACGGTCACATATGCCATACTTTCATGCCATAAACTTAACAGCACTGTTCAATAAATAAATACTGTAAATACATAATAAGTAATTTTTTTTTTTTGTTAATTTTTTTATATATAGGCCTAGAGAAGACCTGCCCTTACAATGACCAGCCCAGGCACTATTCATAAACTTACAAATAATTGATAAAGCAATTATGTTGTTGGATACACCAAACCTGATTTTACATGCATTGTGTGTGCACGCATAGGCGCCAATCCCGTGGGTGCTGCGGGGCTCGAGCACCCAGCCAAATCTTTGAGCACCCAGGTGAATTTGTCCTGAAAGTAGTATAGGCGCCGAAATAATTCAGTAAATTTAACCTGTATCAGCCTTTTTTTATCGTTTGCGCACACTCGCGGGGGCGCGAGTATTAGATAAATTCCCGCACAGCCGCTGTCTGAATACACATCCTCGCTTAGCTCAGCGGGTTAGACCAACATACTTGTAAGCACGTGGTGACGGGTTCGACCCGCGGCCTAGACAATTTTTTTCTTCAGAGTCTGACTGGGCACCCACGGGAGAAAACATAAATCGGCGCCTATGTGTGCACGCATGCGTTCGATGTGGCCACCTGTGCGTTTTCCTACGCTCAAGTTTGCAGCAGCTTGACGCAGATAACGCACCTGCCTCCAGTGTGTCTGGGGGGTCACACTCCCCCAGTGCAGCTGAAAGTCTTGATTTGATGAAGCCAACAGAACAACATCATCTACAAACAGCAGAGATGAGATACTGTGGTTCCCAAACCAAACCCCCTCCGGCCCCTGACTGCGCCAAGAAATACTGTCCATAAAAATAGTGAATAGTACCGTGATAAAGGACAGCCCTGGGGGAGACCAACATGCGCCGGGAACAGGTCTGACTTACTGGGAACAGGTCTGACTTACTGCCGGCAATGAACCATGCTCCTGTTGCGGTCGTACAGGAACAGATGGCCCTTAATAAAGGCCCCCATATTCCCTTAGCACCCCCCAAAGAACACCACGAGGGAAGAACACCACGAGGGACATGGTTGGGCGAACTCCCATGAACCCTCGAGCACCCGCCTGAGGGTATAGAGCTGGTCCAGTGTGACGCGACCAAGACGAAAACCGCACTGCTCCTCCTGAATTCATGGATCGGTCGGATTCTCCTCTCCAATACCCTGGAATAGACCTTCCCGGGGAGGCTGAGGAGTGGGATCCCCCTATAGTTGGAACACACCCTCTGGTCCCCCTTCTTAAAGAGAGGGACCACCACCCCGGTCTGCCAATCCAGAGGCACTGTCCCCGACCGCCAAGACAGTCCACCAACATCCAGAGACTTAAGGTACTCAGGACAGATCTCATCCACCCCTGGATCCTTGTCACCGAGGAGCTTTTGAACCACCTCATTGACTTCGGCTTGGGTGATGAACGAGACCGCCTCAGAGGCCCCAGTCTCTGCTTCCTCCTCCGAAGATGTGACGCTGGGATTGAGGAGATCCTTGAAGTATTTCTTCCCCCGTGATCTAGCATGACCCAGCCACAGACAATCTATGTGCAACTTTGATAAATGAGGGTTATTGTGTTAAAGTGCGTTACCCTGGGAAGATGTGGATAAAAGCTGTAGATGTCAGCGTGGTAGATTCTAAAACTCATGGATCCATAGACACCGTCACTGATGTAGTACATGACTGTTTTGTTTGTCCCATTGTCTGAAAACAAACACAGTTCATTTTTAAGAGTGGGGCTGTTTAGCATGTTTGTGTATTATGTATTTTTTCAGCTATGAATACAAATACAACAAAATGGGAC
>OMNZ01060370.1:5242-31916 GCA_900303255.1 Lesueurigobius sanzi | reverse complement strand
GAAACTACTATAATGTTCTTTTATTGAGTTGAATGATCATCTTGGCCTAGTTACAGGTGTTTCTTTGAAGTATAGCTCACTGCCATTTTTGTTAGGCAAAAGTAGCTTGCAGGTAATAAGCCAAATCAGCATTATCAGTATACATGCGCAATGCTACTCCGATCAGAGTTCACAACTACCCACAGCGTCAACAAAGCCCGATAAAGCCATAGTGTCGTAGTAGAACAACCAACGATTACAAGGTTTTTACATTGCTTAGGTCGTTTAAGGCAATATGCCAGGTTCCCATTGTTCAGTGCGTGAACTGGCTTTATAAGTGGATGGAAGACTTTTGGCCTATTAATGAGAATAGACCCTGTGAATGATAGCAAATGCTAGTTTCAGTTGAAGAACTCCTGTTTGGCTTGTTTTATCACATTTACGTTTGTGAATATATTTTGCTTGTTTGTGAGTTTATAGTCTTTTTCCGATGTTTTCATGTATTCATGTACAATGTGTGGGGAGATGCTAACGCTCTTGGCTTCTCTGTAGTTTGGGCTGGATGGCTAGCAGCACATTTTAATTGTCTTTAGTTCAACCAGTTTAAACACAGGTTATCTCCAAACTGCTTATGCTTATACATGTTGGAAACAAAGATTTTTCCCATAATTGGACAATGCTCTCGTGAAGAAGGATTATGACCTAAACATTTTTTATGCATTGTGGACCATATGCACTGCACTGGAGCCTACACTGATTTAATGTGTTTTTGGATTAACCTCTGAGGTCTGTACAGCCTTCACTTTAGCGGTAAGTGAGACTCAATTCAATTCACCAAAATGGCCAATAACGGAGCAGCTTTACATACAACAAGGTTGACAGCCTCCTGTTCCTGCTGTTTTGTTAAAACTATAGGGGCTTTTTGAAATGACAATCCCCAAGCAAAGGCCACGAGTTCTTTCTTTCTCTTCCCGGTAACACTGTATCTCTGTTTCTTTCAAAATTCTTTGAAAACACTGACTTTAAGCGCAAAATATTCAATATCTGTACAGTTTACTGTATGATACGATCTGGGTAGTTCTGACCTTTGACCCAGACCAGCATGCATTGCGCGCGGCGAGATGCTGAATATAAAGCTTATAAAGGTTGGAGACCCCTGATTTAGTGATTATTACGTACATACAGTATAGGCAATATATACTCTAATTTGTAAAGTTTTTCTAAATTACAGTTTGGGGTAATTTGAAAAATAAATACAGCCAAAAGTGTGATTGGTGTCATTCATTATGTGGTTATAAATTATTATACGACAATGCAAATAACTATGTATTTCAGCATAGGATTCATTGTAGTGTTATTATTGTAGTGCACTTGAATGCAACAATGACCAGATTGATAATTGAATGACAAGACTCAAGCTCAAATGCTCAGAGCCATGAGTCTTTTAATGTTTTCCTCTTCGTCTATATTTTTATGCCTGACGTTCCTGTTTTCAAACTGTGTGAAGCGCTCAACAAATGAATGACTACAGCTACACTGACTACAGCAAACGGTTTATATTATCAGCTTTCTTTTTAAACTCATAGAAGTGAGTTTCACGTCACAGCGGCCTGGAGGAGAGTCAAGTGTTATCGGCTTCTGTTCAGGGAGTAGCCAGCACCACCACCACCTCTGTGCGTCAAAACCCACGATTCGAGTCCTGCGGTCCGCTTAGTCCCGGCGTACTTTATGTTTTATCACTAAGAGATGTAAACAAATGGTAGCCGCAGTAAATTCCTGAAAACGTGAGCCCTTCCAAAGAGCAGCTAAAATAGAACCGAGGACGTCATTTGCAGCTCAGTCGTAAAAGTCTCTCCTCTGAACAGGTGCGTGTGAAGCTGCCAAGGTGCGACAGTGGTGATGGAGGAGGAGGAGGTGGCATCGAAAAGTGTGTTTCATCAAGAAATACTTTGACAATGTAGTTTTTAAATCATGTTTTTTGGATGAGATTGTTGAACATGACATTTTTAAAGGTTGTAACAGTGGTTCTCACACTGATACAGAAGCGAAGGTGGACCCTGACTTTCTCTGGTTGCATTTAGGGGTCGAAATATAGTATATAGTTGTGTTTTTGTCTTGTTTCTTTCTGTCTGAGAGTTGTTCCAAGTGTATGGTTTTAGATCGTGCTTGAGTTAGTGTAAACACAGCAGCACAGGCTCGTCCTTGTTGGCTAAGTTCACTTGTTTTCAGAATACAGAGTCATTATTATTACTATTTCCAGTTTAGCTACTGAATAAGCCTAGTGTGGAAGTTGAATGGATTATACATTTCATACAGTGCCTACAATTGATCGTCTGAACTTGCAATTTTTTTTGTAAAGTCCCTCCCTTTGCCAATCTCAGCATCAAACAGTCTTGCAGGAGGCTGGACCAATGAGACGAGCTTTCCTTTTGCACTGGGAACGAAGAGGGGCTTTCACGTCCAATCAGGAGGGGAGGGCAAGAGAGCTTGATCATTTTAATTTTTAATTTTTTTTCTCTTTCCCTCCTCATTTTGTAAACTTACAGACAATTCCCCGCAGCTGGTTCCATAACGACAGAGCAAGATAAGCCGAAAAAAGTTTGACTAAACTAGCTTATGGTGCTAGGCACTTTTCTGGTACACTGCTTCCTAGAGGTGGGCAATATATTGTATAAGATAATATCGAAATTTACAATATAGAGTATATGTAGCTTCAAAATATGGTGTTTATATAAGTGTTTTCCCTGCTTTTTTCAACATCTTTGATGTTTGCCAGCGCATTTTTACAATTTTTTTCAAGAAAATCCTGCAAAATAATATGATATTAATTTCTCTTAATTGCCCATCCCTATTCCTCCTGTTTGGTTCTGGACTCACGGCTCAGGTGGTCGAATGCACTAGAGAATTAACAGTTCAAATAGCGTATTTTCCGGACTATAAGTCACACTTTTTCTCATAGTTTGGCTGGTCCTGCGACTTATACTCAGGTGCGACTTATATATTAATTAATATGTTACGTTAACATACCAGACACCTATTCAATTTGTTGTTTATGCTTCGTGTAGCTGTAGCTGAATAACCATCAATGTGTTACGTTAGCACCGTTCACCTGTTCAGCCTGTTGTTCTCTATTCTAGTGTTACTATTATAACTTGCCTTTCAAGATAAAATGTCTGTTCTTGGTCTCGAGTTTTGTCAAATAAATTTACCCCCAAAAATGCAACTTATAGCGACTTATATTTTTTTCTTCTTCATTGTGCATTTTTTTGGCTGGTGCGACTTATACTCCGGTGCGACTTATAGTCCGGAAAATACGGTACCTGTTTATACCTTGTTTTTTTAATTAAATGTAATGGTGGGTGACTAGAAAAACATAATATTCTGATAAATGTACAGTATTCTTATTCGAAGTATTACTCTGGTATATCCCTTTGTTTGAGAACCCCTGGGCTTCAGTATTTTCAGTATTTCAGAGTGTAATAAGCACAGACCTCAAAGTGAACCCGCGCACGTCCATTACTGCTGTTTAGATTATAACTGTGTGCTTTGAGCCAAACATCCTAGTGTCTCGCTCTCTGTGTGCGGACTATGTATCCTGTACGGACACACATGTGGCTCTGCATCTCAAACACCGCTCACATAGAAAGAGAGAGAGAGAGAGAGGGAGAGAGAAGGGAAATGGGGAAGGAGGGAGGAGAGAGAGAGAGAGAGAGAGAGAGAGAAACAGGGGAATGATAGAGAGGAGAGAGAGAAAGGAGCGAGGTTTGAGCGCTCAATGTGCAACACACTGTTCTGATGGGCTCCTGTCTGTAGTTCCTCCTGCAACTTTGACTGTATTTAGGATTTGTAAAGTTTCGGGTTGCGGCGCCTCCATCCGCAGCTGTGTCAGTTTGTGTACAGTAGTTTGTCCACTTTTTGGATTCTGGAAAAGGTAAAGTACAAGATTTATTTAAATACTGAGACCGTGTTAGATATTTTTCAACTTAAAAAATGAACAGGCATTTTCACAATTCTTTTCGGATTTATTTTTTATATCAACTTTAAATTCTTTTTTTCTTTTCAATCAGCTAAAAGTAAATATGTATTAAACGATTTCAAAATGATTTAATTGCATCTACATTCAAATGTAGTATTTCTTTTGTCATATTCATTTCACTGTAATCTGCGTTCCTTGTTTCACTCAAGGCTCCTGGGCTCAAACTTATTTCCGTATCATTAAATTGATTTATATTTGTACAAATTTGTAGCTATACCAATTGACAACATACTTTTATTTCTTATGAATATTGTGTAAATAATATATATAATAATAAAAGCAGAAAAGTAGCATGTTGCTATGAAATTTATTCAATTTGATAATTCAACAATAACTCAACAATACTTTATCTCTCCATTGTGACAGTATGATCTTTTCCCTTTCCCTTCATTTAAAGCTTATGTACTGTATATTGTCACACCCCTTCAAATCAATCTTCCCACTAAGTTTTTGTTTTCTTTTTTTTTGGCAAATTTGCTGCTTTATCTGACCATACTTTCTTCTTTGTGTCTCTCAGAGTTCTCCGCCTGTAGCCCAATGGAGAAGCACCGCTGCCCCAGTAACTTACAACAGTAGATCACATTGACTCATTTCTCTGTAGTTACACTCCTCTGCCTCTTATCTCCCGCTCCGCTTTCGTTCCCAAAGGGAGGAAGCATTTAGTCTTTGCTCAATTTTGACCCCTCTGAAAAAATTTCCCGAACTCTGCCCCCGCTGTCCCGTAGCTCTGTTCCCCTGATGGGCACCTTATCACACTCTGGAACCGCATTCCCGTCTTCATTCCTGGGCTCCTCTCTCCGCCCCTAACCCAACTTTGCAACACCAACAGCGGCTCGACCCGATGGAGACAGAAGACATGATGATGACAAGCGCCCTGACCAAGGACAAAGGGGACCACAATGAGGGGCTTAAGGAAAGGCAGGAGGAGGCGAGGGAGCAAGAGGAGGAGAAAGCGGTGCTGGTGGACGGCGTGTACCAGAGAGTGCCTAAAACATCCAACTCGGACCAACAGGTGTCCAACGGCTTCACCACAGCGAGCGCCGCGCCGAACTCCAGGGAGGGCCAAGGGAGCGGGGCAGGGTCTGGAGGGACAGCGCCCGGCCTGGGACACAGCTCCTCTGTGCCCGTGGGAGGCTTCAGGACTCTAGTCGTCCAGCAAACCAGTCTGGAGAGGCCCAGGGAGACGTGGAGCAAGAAGATGGACTTTCTGCTGTCGGTGATCGGCTACGCGGTGGACCTGGGGAACGTTTGGCGCTTTCCCTACATCTGCTATCAGAACGGAGGAGGTGAGGAGGAGGAGGAGGAGGAGGAGGAGGGAGGAAGGGAGAGAAGAGAGAGGGACAAGTGGATGGATGAGGAGTGTTGGCAAAGCACCAGGGAGGTCTCTGTGAAAGGCTGGTGAAATAAAGTATACAGGATTATGATAATATTTCAGATTACTGTAGAGGAATGGAGACAGTTAGTGCCTTTTGACCACCCAGTTTTATTAAGTGTAGACAGGATCTGTAGTATAGAAATTATGAGCTGACGTAAAGCAAGGAGCCAAGAGTCAGGGAGTTAGTCCAAGATAAATGTGACACAAAAGATGACGCTTTAAAGAAGTGGTTCTCAATTGGTAAGTTGTGTCGCAGGGCAATCTTCTGTAGGTTGCAGGCTTTGGCAAGAAATCATGATAAATTATGTTTTATAGTTTTTGATAGTCTTATCATCACAGCTTGTATCAACAGAAGTGTTGGTCACTGCTCGTTATCATACGCTGAAGGAGAGTCCTGAAGCTGCACCAGTTGAGAATCACTGCTTTAAACGTTCATTGTGGAGCTTCTTATTAAAAATTTAAAAATAAAAACCTTGATATTCGTGCATATTTGACCTTTTAGTGCCCCAATGGCTGTATGGTGGTTAGATGGCGGCTTTACTTTCCTTCACGGTGGCCTCTATGACGCTCCAGGATCAATTCTCTACTGGTGGTTGCGCATACGTTTAGCAGAGAAAACCAGAAACCCTAAAAGCAATTGATCCTGGAGCGTCATAGAGGGGACTGTGATGGAAAGTAAAGGCACCATGCTAACCAGCTAATACAGCCACTGTGTCACTAAAAGGTCAAATATGCACCAACATCAAGTTTGTTTGTTTTTCGCATAAAAGGTTCCACAATGCACCTTTAAAGCATGATGACAAAATGCAGGGAGTTTGTTTTTTTGTATTGACAGCAATACGGTGCATCAAATAATGAAAAGTGTGCTAAAAATACTCCAAAGCTTTGTAGGTAAACATTAAGGATGATTCTTTTGCTCTTGGAGAATTGATCTGTACCAACCTGTAGAACTTGTCAGCTGTCTCAGATGCAGGAGTAGCTATTGTGAATGTTTTTGGTTGTAGGATGAAGGAGAGCCATCTAGACACATTGTGATGGAGTTGAAACACTTTTAGCCAAGAAGATGTTGGTTCCATTGTAAACTGTATTGTCAAAGACCTGTCTTGTTGCTCCATCTCTTTTCGTTCCTGTGTAACTTCGACTTCATGTGACTTGAGACAGACATGCGCTGAAGGCTATACCAGCTTTCATTTCTTTTTAACAAACAATAAAACATTTTGTCATAGAGGGGACTGTGACAATAAAACAGCTTGTCTGCAAAACAAGTGCACTGAAAAAGTTTACCTTTGAAGGAAATGTTTAAATATGTGTTAAATTTGACCACTTTAAATCAGTATTTAGCCCACAGACACTACTATTTGGTCTTTTGTATTTAAATTCCGGGTTGTAAAACATTACAAATTCTTGTAAATATAGGGAATTGATATTATTGGAGGGCCCCTGTGGAATCTTTGGAACGATTAGGGGCCACAAAGATCTTCTTTGGGAAGTATAATTTAAAAAGTGTTTTTCAGTGTTATAGACCTAGAGAATCTGAGGCTAGACTTCTCAAAACTAATATAAAAATTGCCAAATCAAAACATCTGAAAAGAAACTGAAAGGTCGGGAAAGGGTATACTGTATCAGAGGCACAGCTGGTGTCACACGTTCTGGAGTTAAAGTCAGGCAGGCCAGACAGAGATGGTTTGGACATGTACAGAGGAGGGATAATGAATGTGTCAATACTGGGTCGATGTTGGGGTTAGAGCTTCCCAGCAGGAGGTCCAGAGGAAAGGAGACCACAGAGGAGAATTACGGATGTACTGAAAGAGGACATGATGTTTGCGAAAAGGTCTAAACGGGGAGAGACGGACGTCCTTACAAAAGATCTTGGTAAACAACAGGGTAATCTCGGCTCCTCCAGGTCAGACATTTAGCTTTATAGTTTGAATTGTTGTTCCGAAAGGGGACAACTTTTCAATCGGACGAGTGACTTACATGGTTGTTTTATATTGTTTTATTTGGCTCGGACACAAACGCTCCAGCGTATATTGACACAGGTTATGCATCGAGACCGTTACTACACAGTGTTCACCTAGCAGCAAGCAGGACCTCCCTTTTATTGGATTTGCAATAATAAAATCTTTGCAATTTCCTGTGCTGTGTGCGTGTCTCCTCGAGCGGGGCAGAGATGGCGACCGGGACACACTTGATAGAGGCAACAGTATTAATTGTGTGGGGTTTTTTTTTTTTCTTATGAGTTTCTTTCTCCTTACTTAATAACCTGTCTCCCAGGCACCCGCCCCGTCAGGTCTTATCTGTGGCCCCATGTCACAGAAAGACACTGATGTGCACATGGATACAGGCACACTGAATAAATGATAGTTCTGCTTTTAAATGTATGTAGAATCTGAACTGGCCATTTCCAAAGTTCAGTGTGGCACACCCCTCTTTATCCATTTGAAGATAAAAAAAAATAATAAAAATTGATTCAAAAGTTTTCCTTCATGTATTTAGATATTAAATACAAATAGTGCATATATCCCTCAAATATTGATCATAAGTAAACAAAAAAATACACATAAAACTATATTTTAATGTGAATGTTGTGTGGACAACTTTTGGAGGCCCCCTAGTGGTCCCCGGACCCCACTTTGGGAACCACTGGTTTAAGCTATAATGCATAGCCATGTGGCAAAATAAAACTTACTTACTTTTTTTCTCATATCATGCAGCCTTAGTGGTAAGCTAAGGACTGTATGTAGCCACAGCTGCCCTGGGGTCCACTAACAGAAGTGAGGCTGCCAATATGTGCCATCAGTCCATCAACATTATGAACACAAATAACATGTGAGGAGTTCAATTGCAAAACAAAGAGTTTATTTTTGTTTCTATTCTAAATATTACTGAAACCAAAGCTGAAGGAAGGATTTATTAGATTTAGCTTTAAAAAGAAATGGCACTTTTTGCAAATAATTGTCAAGTTTTATGGATGGCTAAAACCCACCTGGCGATAATGACTTTTGCAGAATATTTTTCAATATTTTCTGTGTTGAGCTAGATGAAGTTGGTTTGATAAGTGTTCCTCTCGTGTGCTCTCTCTCCTCCATAAAAAAATCTTTGTACGTAATGTGTCTCTTTGTTCCCATTTCAAATTCAACTCACATCATTAATCATTTTTCGCAAAGTTCACACGTGGGTCTAACTCAGTGCAGGTTTTACACAAACACCATTTAACTTTTTAAGTATGTGCAGGGACTAATGAAGTAATATGGCACCAGAGTTTATTACTATGAAATGTTATAAAATCCATTTTCTTGACAGCAATGAACAGTCACTTTGAACATTTTTGATGTTATATTGGTACGTGTAAGCATATGAAAAAACAGTAACTCATAACTGAAAGGTTTTGGATTCTCAATGACATGATATGATTCCGTTTACTTGTTGCGCAGGTGCCTTTCTGCTGCCGTACCTGTTGATGGCAGTGTTTGGGGGAGTGCCTCTGTTTTACATGGAGCTCGCCCTGGGCCAGTTTCACCGCAGCGGCTGCATCTCCATCTGGAAGCACATCTGCCCCATCTTCAAAGGTAACAGTGGGTATTCACTTAATTAATATGTTAATTCAATGTCCATCCACCGGTGCTATAATTAATTACATAATTAATATGGCGCCGGTGGACGAGAGGGTAGCTTTCTCTCGCAGCAAGAAGGTGATGCATGCTGACTAGTTTCACCCATGTTCCCTCTTCTCAGTACTGTGGCTTGGATTGGACACTCCCAGAAATAGTAAAAAAGTAATTCAAACTAAAAGTATAGGGGTTCCTAAACTTTTCAGGCTACGACCCCCAAAATCATCAAATCAACAACTGATGATTTTATAAGGGAATGTTATTTGTATAGCGCTTTTCATATGACATAGTCACACCCAAAGCGCTTCACACATGAAAGGGAGGGGACTCATTCATTCTGTGACTCCATGCGTCAACGATCTGCGCCAACGGTCCCTCCGACCACCACCAGCCACTCACACATAGGCATTGGGTGAAGTGTCTTGCCCAAGGACCCAACGACAGTCTCCACCCGCAGGAGCCGGGATTCGAACTCCTGACCTTCCGATCATGAGACGACCCGCTCTACCATCTGCGCCACTGTCGCCCCGATAATTGGCATTTATAAAAATATCTGGTGAAAAACATTTACAATCTGGTTTATTAATGTGTGTTTGGATACTATAGTTTGATATTTAACTTAATTACACTAAAATATACTGTTTTCAGCCAAAAATTTTGTGTAATGAACATGAAAAATATCACCCTCCAGAAGGTCCCACTTGTAACCCCTGATTAACAGCGTTGACTACTAGTTGTTGTGTAGTTGTTTTCCACCTTTTGACAGTGAGGGACAGCTGGCTTCACCTCTGCGTGGCCTCGGAGAAACCACTCGTCTCCCTCTTACATCAGTGGGCTCTCTGTAATGGAAATCGTCACATTTTGCCTCTAAATGCCAAATGCTCACAAACTTGATCGTATGATTGAGATGCCAGTCATTTCTACCTGAAGTCTCCTGGAATGAGCTTGAAACGCCACTGATCTTCACAAGAGCATCCCACCGTGTGACTCACTTGTAACAGCTTTTAAGCCAAAGAAGATATTGCTTTTTAATGATGAGTTCAGATTTAGTTCTTATCTCGCAGGTGTCTCAAGTCAACCTTTGGTTTGTTACCCTGCTGGGATACTTCAATTTAAATTTCTTACTTATAAAGTTCTTTTCATATAAGAATGTAGCAACAATGCGCATCACAGTGTAGACTCAATCCTCTTCACCCACTCAACCCCCTGACCCCCACGAGTATTCACCCACATACGCAAATAATCATTCCCCTTCACGCACCCAGCCCCCCGACTCCCACAAGTATTCACCATATACACAAAGAATCATTCCCCTTCACCCTCCCAGCCCCCCGACTCCCACAAGTATTCACCCATATACACAAAGAATCATTCCCTTTCACGCACCCAGCCCCTCGACTCCCACAAATATTCACCCATATACACAAAGACTCATTCCCCTTCACCCATCCAACCCTGCAACCCCCACAAGTATTCACCCATATACACAAAGACTCATTCCCCACCCGTTCATGAAGGCTCTAGGCTATCCATAAGGCCATTGGGCCGTATGTCTAACTGTGGAGGTACAGGGTTGAATTTATGTGGTACTTGACCTATTGTTTTATGCTGTAACTGGTCACTTTCAGACTGGCATACACATATGGGCAATTCCTATTCAAATGCATTGTGTAGGGGCATTTTTGTGTCATGTAAAAGTATTTTTTTTATTCCAGCAATTTTATAATATTTGTAATCCAGTTACAATGGGCAAAATTGTTTTTCATTTTTTCATTTCTGAGTAATTTGCTAATTCTAGATGTTTTATATGTTCAGAAATTAGATGAATTATTTTCCTTCCCTTGACGTTCCTCTTTGATCACAGGTATAGGTTTTGCAATCTGCATCATCGCCCTCTACATCGCCTTTTACTACAACACCATCATGGCGTGGGCGCTGTACTACCTGCTCTCCTCCTTACGGCCCGTCCTGCCCTGGACCACCTGCACCAACAGCTGGAACACAGTCAACTGCAACCACTACATCTGGACCGACCACAACGTGACCTGGTCCAACTCCTCCACCTCCCCCGCCCACGAGTTCTATACGTAAGTGCATGTAAGTGGGAGGACAGGCTCAGGAGGCGAGGAGACGGGGCGAGGATGAAGGGTGCTTAGTTTGACATCGATGTTGAGATTTCTGTCTGTTTGAGCCTGGGAATCTGGATTTCAAGACACGGCAGGTGAATAAAGGAGAAATAAATATAATTTTGATACTTTTCCAGTAAATCAGTGACCTAAATGAAAAAAAGTATTGCAAGTTTTCTTTAGTTTTAATGTTTTCAAATGGAAATAAGGTATTTTATGTGTTGTGTAAGAAATACTACAAAAGACTGTAATAATATCAAGCAATCAATTTATTTTGTATAGCTCAATATAACAACAACTCACAGACATCAATACAGTGAAACAAGGAGCAAATGTAATGTCCAAACCGGGGCCCGGGTCTCCAAGCTTTTTTACCCTGTGAGCTACTGTTGCGTGACCAAAATGGCAGTGAGCCACTTATGCTTTAAAGACACCCGTGTAACTAGGTCTATAGGAGCCAAGATGGTAATTCAACACAATAAAAGAAAAAGACTGTAGATTCCGCTTTATACTTGTTAGATGTTTTGTTCAAAACCAAGAAATGCATCTAAAATTTGACTCTTCTGAAAATAATCTCAACTTAAAGGAATAGGCCACTATTTTTCATCCTGAGATGTGTTCTTCCATGAGCTTAGACGAGTTGATGCTTACCTGTCTGGACTTTGAGTGTGCCCTCTGTAACGTAAGACGCCAAAGATGTTGTCACCATTTTGCCGCCGCTAATGTATTCCATTGGGGTTCTCAGAGGTTGAAGTGAGAAGCCACCAAGCTCCTCCACGTTTTCCCTATTTAAATACAGTTATGTGAGTAGTTGCACAATCCAAGTATAGTTACACAAAATTAAACATGTCAATTTTCTAAGCAGATAAAAACAGGTACTATGGGACTCGAAGCAAGATGGTGGACTGAGAAGCATACTCAGAACTTCACTCCCACACTCTCTCCTTAGTACCCCTTCTAAACTTATTTTTCTGTGTTGTGACTTGACACTCCGTTTCCGAAGGGGACTCAATTCATATTAGGCTCTAAAAGAAAAGAGAAAAATGATGTCCCAAACCAGAAAAGCGCCGAAAGTCAAGGCTACACCCCAGCTAGCTCGGGCTAAAGCTAACAAGGAGCTAACCGCTAGCAGTGACCCTCCCCAGGATCTTACACTGGCTGCGCTAAAGGCGGAAATTCTGCAGGAAGTCAGACAATTTTGGGCCGAAATGAGGCAAGAAATTACGGGGATCAACAGAAAGCTGGACCAAATGAATGATGACCTGTACAGCCTTACGAACCAGGTAACGCATGTTGAAACAACAGTTTCTGAGCTCAAAGACTGGGCAGTGCGCGTGAGAGAGAGAGGACGCTCGCTCGAGGAGCCACGCGACACCCTCCAAAGAAAGGTGATAGAGATGGAATCCAGATTGCGTCAAAACAATATCAGAATTTTCGGTCTACCCGAGGGGAAAGACACAGCTCATGTGCCGCCATTCGTGGATTCCTTCCTGAGGGAGCATTTTAAAATACAACACGCCCACAGATCTGTAGCACACAAACGGCCGCCAGATGCACCCCCAAGACCCATAGTTGTTCATTTCCAGGACTACACGACCAAGGAGCTGGCATTGAGGGAGGCATGGAGGAAGAAAATCGAGGTGGGCCCCAGACGCATAGGTTTTGATCATGACTCTCCAGCTGAGGTAGTCAAGTGAGAATACAACGGCATCAAAAAAATTCTTAAAAAGAAGAACATAAGGTTTCAGACACCATTCACCAATATACAGTAAGGATATGCCGGGTCCTCCGGCACATGTACCTACAGCTCTGCTCAAGATGCTCAAGATGCTTACACCGAGTTGGAGAATAAAGGCTTCCTGCAGAGGCACACAGCAGCGCGGGAGGGAGTCCGCCCGAGCACATCATGGCCTCCTTGGGACTCACGGAGAGTGTCCTCTTCCGAGGGCACCATGTCACCGGTCATGCGGTGTGTGGCCGAACTGCGCAGTCTCGTGAGTCGCCAGAGAGTTCCTGAGGCCTGATCAGCGGTGACACTCAGACTTGGAGTTGTTGTGACCCCACGCTGCGCAACAACCACGTGGGAAAGTCGTTCCCCCTCCCTTTTTTGCGTTGGACTGATAGGAAGAAGGTGTTTACGGACACATGGACCTTCCTCACTGGACCCTCTCTTTAGTGACTTCTGCGCAGTAATATGACGCTTCTAAGGATTCCCTTAGGACTAAAGAAATCTGTACAGTATTTTTTAACTTAAAGTAAATTGTAGAGAAATGGAAGAGATAAAGACATATCTCATTTTATGTGTGATGAGATGTTGTTCTTAAGGACACAACAACAGTGCACCTCTGATCATGAGACGACCCAATCTACCATCTGCTCCACTGTCGTCCCTAATATACATTTACATACATTTTTACTAATTTCCAGATCATTTCTGTGGCGTGCTATTTGGCATGTGGCTGGTTAGGTAGTCTGCTAAACTAAACTATTTAATTTTCCATGATAAGTGCACATACTGTTTCAAATAACAGACGTTGTACCTTGTCCCTTCAGTTCTTCGTGTTTGTACAGGCCCCTCTCAGTCTAATAACAGGATTGAAGTGCTTAGGAGCCCAAACCAACCGTGTTTAGTCAAGATCCTGCCCCTATCCCACGGCAGCTCTATCTGATCTCAGGTGATTTGAAGCAAAGTCAATATCCTCTCTTTAGGAGCACCTCAGCGCCGCTCATGTTCCCCCATGTTTTCAGAGTCTAATATCTCCTGGCTCAGTCTTTGTCTCGGTGTTTGTGCAGTGGGACATGTCAAGGGTTTATCCAGAGTTGACTTTTCCTTATTCAGGTTTTAAAGTAACAAATTCCCCACCTCAGCCTGGCGCCAGAATTTCCTGTTTTTAACATAAATCATGTCTCGGTGTTATCAACGGAGCTGTGAAGGTTTGCCCTTTGAGCGGATTTTAAGGCGTAGGTGCAATGCCTTCAGTTTAGCGTGATGCTGTTGACATTTATTTGTCTGTGTTCAATTTGTTTTTATATTAACAGAATTTATTATTTTATCTGCTATTTCTATTTACAATGTATTCTTCTTTACAGTTAATTTAATCAACTACAATATTCAGTCATAATTTTGGTGAAAGTAATATTTTAATCTAGCGCTGGGTATTGCCAACAACGTCAGAAATCACAATACAATACATATCCCAATACAAGGTCCATGATACAATATGTAAGTGTATCCTGATACATTGTCCAAAATAAAATACATTATTCCAAAGAAACTGAAGAAAAATAATAATCTTAGTGGGTGTACTAAATATAATTTGTTATGCTGTTATGCTGAATATGTTCAGTAAGTTAAACCTGCTATTGCAGTAGGTAGTGTGTGTTGTGAATAAACCATTAGGTCAAACACGCATGATAAATACATTTTCTTTTATTATTGGCATTTCATGATACAGGTGCCTCAATATGATACAAAGTATTGTCAACTCAATATATTTTGGGCACAGCCCTAATTTTAACTGACTAAAATTACACTAAAACTAAATTAAAAGTATCGTAGGCAAAATTTCTTCAGTCTTCATCTGTACTTTGTAGTAATCTTAGGTGTAGACAGAGCAAAGTGATCCCCAAAAGCCTTCGGCAGAAAGCCCTTGAGGCGGGTCACAGGCCAAAGAAACTACTGCAGAGTACAGATGAAGACTGAAGAAATGTTGCCTACGATGGACAACTCCTGTACGACTGAGAACCTACACAAATAAAATGTATGCAACTAAAACTATGACTAAAATCTTCAGATATTGTTGTTGATTAAAATAGACTAAATTAAAATGAAAGGAAGGGAGTAAAAGCATGTGTTTGAAAAGCTTCATATCATTTATATTCACTGCCAAAGCAGTGTTAATTTCGTTGACTCAAATATCACAGTAGTATTTTTGCTGACTAAAATTAGACTAAAACTAAATTAAAGTTAGTTTATGAGACTAAAACTATGAGTAACATCTCCAGATATTTTCGTTGACTAAAAAAGACTAAATAAAAATGATAAGAAGGGACTAAAATGATCCAAACTTCAATGACTCAGTTTGAAAAAGCCTCATATCATTTAAATTCACTGCCAAAGGAACAGCTCTGTGTTTGTTCATGTGGAGACGCTCCGTGAAGCAGAGAATAATTATTAAATATGTTTGAAAACAATAATATTAATGTAAAGTTTACCCAATCTATTTCAAATTTACTCGACTAAATTTACGTGGAATTTTTATTGGCTAAAATTGGACTAAAACTAACAAGATTTAAAATGAAAATCCATTTTTGTCTAAAGACTAAGACTAAAACTAAATAAAAATTAGCTGCCAAAATTAACACTGTGCCAAAGGAACAGCTCTAACTGTGAGATTAATAAAGAACTATCTTATCACATCTTATCTGCTCTGTGTTTTTTGATGTAGGAGAAGCTCCATAAAGCAGTGGCACTTGATTAAATGTAATTAAATGTTTTCAAGGTAAAGACGACAAATTTTATTTATTTATTTATTTAGTCCCGTAAATTTACATAAAATTTTAGTCGACAAAAACTAGTCTAAAATTGATGAGATTTATTTGACTAGAACTACAAGACTAAATCTAGCTGGTTCATTTGTCCATTTTCACTTCATTATGTAACTACAGTATGTAACATTGTATTTTGGCCCAACAGTCGCCATGTGCTGCAGGTGCACCGCTCTGATGGCCTTCATGACCTGGGCTCTGTGAGCTGGCAGCTGGCCCTCTGCCTCCTCTTCATCTTCACCATCGTCTACTTCAGCATCTGGAAAGGAGTCAAGACGTCTGGGAAGGTACTGTAACGCCCGGCGCCTCTGTGGCTGATGAGGGGTCCGTTAGAAGGGAAGGGCCGATAGAAACATGGTTTGGCATCAGAGAAACCAGAAACTCATCATCATTAACACGTAGCTTTTGTAGACTGGCATTTGAGAATGTACACAAATATACTCTATTACAGAGACAAAATAATAAATCCTTTTCCTTGCTCCTCTTCCTCAGGTGGTGTGGGTGACAGCTACCTTCCCATACCTGGTCCTCCTGGTGCTGCTCATCCGTGGGGCCACTCTACCTGGAGCCTGGAGAGGCGTGGTCTTCTATCTCAAACCAGACTGGCAGAAGCTGCTCAGTACTACAGTGAGTTTACTCATAAAGCAATGCTTCATTGACATTTGGACAACGATGTGCATCTTTCTCAGTGTTGGTCTCTTGATTGTTCCAAATTTTGCCCCGAAAATGTGTGAAATGTGTATGAAAATGCACACAAGGGGAAATGATTTGCTATTAAAAACTAAAATGAGAAATAAAAATGAAATGAAAAGCCAGAAGGGAAGAAATAAATGCTTGTTTATTGAAAGTGTACTCGATCCTTCACTCCACTTATCCTGCTGGTCAGTTATATCTTATCTACAGAGTTTTGACATGTTTTGTACATTCATCACCATAAGTCCCTGTGAGAGGTGCACTATGCACAGGAACCATGAGCATGTCATGTCTCCTGTCTCCTGTACATGTCACACACAGGACAATAATGCATGTCTAAAATGGTCTGTAGCATCAGACTACGGCTCTTATACATTTTCACTCATCAAATACAGGTGTGGATCGATGCAGCGGCTCAGATCTTCTTCTCACTGGGTCCAGGGTTTGGGGTCCTCCTTGCATTTGCCAGCTACAATCCTTTCCACAACAACTGCTACAAGTAACACACTTATACAGTATATCTTTTCTTTCTGAGATTCAAAACGAATAAACATACACTCATACTTTTCCAGAGATGCCCTCTTGACCAGCTCAGTGAACTGCTTAACCAGTTTTATTTCCGGGTTCGTGATCTTCACTGTTCTGGGTTACATGGCAGAGATGAGGCAGCAGGACGTGGACACTGTGGCCAAAGACGCTGGTAAACAAACTTACACTGCTGTAGCTCAACGGGTTCAATGTCTCCAAAGCTAAGTATAACTTCTGACTGATCTGACAATCTTCTCTTTTCTTTTTATAGGCCCCAGTCTATTGTTTATCATTTACGCAGAAGCCATAGCCAACATGCCGGCCGCCACGTTTTTCGCCATCATTTTCTTCCTAATGATCATCATGCTGGGTCTGGACAGCACAGTGAGTCCCATCTAACCTCAGCTTACCTCTGCTTCTGTCTGTGTAGTGTTTGTACTGTTGCTGAGCGTCTTTTTAAATCATAGAAACGGTCCCGTGTTTACCTGTTGCTTCTTCATAGTAACTGGATATTATTTATTCTCTGTGGTTTGAATAACAGAGGAGAAAAACAAAGTGATAGTCTGCGATATGAGGCTGAGAGGTGATACTGTCTCATATACGCCTGGGTTTATCAGGGAAGAAGCAGCCAGCTGGAGACCGCTCCAAGGCTGTTATCACCCACTGATAATCAGGCCTGAATCAGAGGATATTACAGACAGCTTTTATTGTACATGTTTTTAATGTTGCTGCAGCTTAACAGGGTTTGTCATTTTTCTCTAGTGAATTGTGTAATGTCTAAAATAGACTTGCTGTCTAATATTTACACATATTTTTACATTGCATTATATTGTATTGTATTGTAACATTTGGGGGAAAAAAGAGACTACACAGTGTCTGCAGCACTTTTTTTTGCGATTGTAAACCTAGAAGTAGCACTCATGCAGGCTAGTGGTGGGCGAATACTTCATTTCATTACCTGAGTAAAACCACAAATACTACTGGTCTAATATTACTCCAGTGAAAGTGAAAGTTGCCCAGTGAAAAATTTTAAGTACTGAAGTATTTGCTATATAAACTACTTAAGTATTCAAAGTAAAAAGTCAATTTCATTGTAAATAAGTGTTCTGAATCTTGACTTAACAGAATGGAAAAAACACAAATATATTCATACTAAATTATTAAACACTTGAGGGACAAACCATTGTATGGTTATTGGCATTGATTTATACATCTGCACAGCGCCACCTTCTGTTCCGGAGTGGACATGATAATGTAATGTAATAACGACCATTGTCTGCTGTCCGTAAGTAACACCAAGCTTTTTTACAAATGTAGTGGAGTAGAAAGTATCATATTTGTTTGTAGTGGAGTAAAATAAATAAGTTGTCAACAAAAATACTACTCGTAAAATACAGATCTTCAAAAATTCTACTTAAAGGCACTAGACCTGATTTTTACAAATTACAAATAAAGAAAGAGGGAACAAGTAAATTAAATAGTAGGATGTGGTCCAACCTCATTCCTAACTTTCCTCTAAAATCTCATTTCTTCATAGAGATGAGTTTATAAGCACTTTTCACATCCTGCAGGGTCACTTTTTATGGTCACTGTCACAGAAATGCGACAAAAGTTGCCAATAAACTCATGTAGTTGAAAAAATTGCTTTATATTAACCCTTTAACTGCCAAATGTACTTTAGCCATAGAGAACAACAGATAAATGTTTTACCAGTTCCTCTCACATCTCCAAGTTAGACCTAAACGTTCACCCACTTTATTTCTGATATCCATTGTTATTTTTTTTAAATAATGTGTTGTTTGTTCAGATCGCTCTTGACCTAATGGCAGGCGCCAAAGTAACGCAAACAAAATAACAATGGGTGCATTTTGGCAACTTTGGCGGTTAAAGGGTTAAGATGCACAGGATGATATCCACAAAATGTTTGACTTTACAATACACTAAAGGAGGGCGAAACAAATCTCATTCCACTACTATGAAAAAAATCAGGTATAGTGCTTTTAATTACAGTACTTAAGTCAATTTTTGTTACTGCCCACCACTGGCTTGTGGTTACATTATTGTGCTGGTAGCATACAACTCCACTTTGCTCTCTCAAAGTTATGAAATGTGCTTATACCCTCATCCTGCAAAGAATCGCGATGTTACGAATGTTCTAGGAACGTTAGCGTTTTGATCACTACAAACAAATCAAATGAAGTACATTTTGTATAGCCCTATATCCCAACAGGATATCTGCCTCACGATGTCCAAATGAACAGTCCACAGCAGATGGAAGGGTGCCCTGAGCCTCCCAAGTCCTTAGACCCTCGTAAAATGATGTGTAGGTAAACCTTTATAGACCTACATGCTGTTTTCTCTAAAGTTTGCAGGGCTGGAGGGCGTGATCACTGCGATGCTGGATGAGTTTCCTCATCTTCTCGCTAAACGGCGCGAGTGGTTCGTCTTTGGCCTGGTCTGCGTCTGCTACCTCGGGGCCCTCTCCACTCTCACTTATGTAAGTCACTGTATCATCTTTTCAGAGCAAACGGGTAAATAAAGTTTGAAATGACTTGTTTGCAGGGCGGGGCTTTCGTGGTGAAGCTGTTCGAGGAGTACGCCACAGGTCCAGCGGTCATCACTGTGGTCCTACTGGAGGTCATCGCTGTCTCCTGGTTTTATGGTGAGATGAAACGTGAAAAACACATGATAAAGAAGACTGTGTTGTTGTGTGAGTGGTTGGTGGTTCTTGGAGTGTGTCGGTGCTTCCGTCAGTCTACCCCAAAGACAACTGTGGCTACATACACAGCTTATTACCACAGAGTTGGAATGAATGCCTCCTGTGAAGCACTTTGGGGGACTTGTGTCTCCTGAAAAGCTCTATACAAATAATATTCCTTTCCCCCTTTTGTCGCAGGTACCAATCGTTTCTGTAATGACGTGCACATCATGATTGGCTTCTATCCGGGGTGGTTCTGGAGAATTTGTTGGGTCGCTATCTGCCCTTGCTTTCTCCTGGTACATTCCAAATATTGTTTAAGTGTATCTTCCTTCATATTGTTTAGTTGGTACATTTTCATATATTCTCTCTGTCCCCAGTTCATCATCATCAGCTTCCTGGCCTTCCCTCCTGATGTGAAGTTGTTCGACTACCACTACCCTCCCTGGACCACTGTCCTGGGCTACTGCATCGGCGTGTCCTCCTTCATCTGCGTGCCTGCCTACATGGTCTACCACCTGCTCACCGCTAAGGGCTCTTTCAAACAGGTTCATCTGTTTATTTCATTCACAAACCCTGTTGGATAAAGTCAATATGGGCTCCATTTCAGGACGTTTCGCCCAATATATCAACAAGGAGACTACAAGACCACATCCGCCCATCATTAGAGTAACCCCCTACGTCTTGCCCCTTTAAATGTCAAAAACTTGGAATAATAAAATATATGAGGTATATTATATTATAGTCTAGTCTACTACTTTAAAAGAAGGAAAGCTTTGCAGGTTTGTTCTGTGGACTAGACTGGAGAGTTTCTTGGATTGTAGCCCAGGATTCGCTGGTGGAGGTTCTAAATGCTTTCCACCCACCGTGTTAAAGACTTGGAGAAATTAGATTTTCTCAAAATTTACTTCCAAATGAATAAATGTAAGTTTATAAGTATGTATTTGCATGTCCCCTTTCTACAATCGACTTTTCTATCATAACTTGCTCTGTGTAGACTAAACATACAGTATATTATCAAATTATCTTATGAATGTAAATTTTACTACATACTTGGCTACCTCAAATACATCTCCTTCTAAGGTTAGATATGCCTGATTTATCTCCCCTCCCGACATGGTTGTAAATTCACATCTTGCATCATATTGTGAGAGCAGAGTGGCCGAGTATTTGGCTGGAGTCAAGTATTGACTCTACTGTCAGTGGCCATAAAGGCTGCGTTATTATGACCTGTCCACACGCAGAAGTCATGCTTTGTGCACGGGCTTCATGAAATGTACACAGTCAGCAGAGCAAACACCCCAGGCCCCCCCTCCCCTCACCCTTCCCCTTCCATGTGTGACCACACACACAACATGTCGACTGTAACCCGCTTTGTTCAACATACTAAAGGTGTTAACATGCAGTCCATGGCTCATTGTGGGGACAGGGGTGAATCAACATGTGGGTCACTTATATAATATGAAATACAGCTCAGTTCATTGCTAATTCAAAGCCTAGTATTGTTATTTCTTGTATTTTGTTGCAGTAAGAGTAATACAGGTGATCGTGCAGTCTCTCAGTGATACTTATATTCTTCCTTATTCCTTTTGTCCAGCGCCTGTTGAAGAGCATCACTCCAGTGCCGTCCAGCGAGCACCACAGAGACTACATTGTGACCAACGCAGTCTGACCAAACCCTGACCAAGAGAAGGTGCCACTCTAGACACTGCCTAGAGCGCCCTCTTCTGGTTACACTGCAAAACTACAGGACAAGGGGGCTACCTATCACTGCCTTTGCCTCTTTCATACCTCTCCTTCATGTCTTTACGTTCAGAATAATGTTGGGTCAGTCATAGACACAGAGCATCTGTTTTTCCTATTAGACTTATTTGTTCTACTCTTGATAGAACAAAGCTTTTTTCCATTCAGGTTCAGGGATAGTTAAAAATGTGAATGGCTATGTTATTCCCTAGATGCAGTAACTGTCGGCACAAGAAGCAAACAGGAGCAATGCCACAATCCGGAGTGGTGTGTTTACATGCATGAGTCCCATGTGTGTTCATTAACATGCACGGTCCCAACCGAATAAACAAACAAATAAGAGCAGAGCATTAACCTCTTAAGCCCTGCTGTGTATACATAATACTCTGGAAGGCTTTAACAGCTTGTAAAATGTCTAAAATGTTCATATTGCTCTCATATGATATGAATGTCTATGGGGATACTGTAGATGTGAACATTTTCAAGAAAATCATAGTGGGCCTGAGTAATTGAGGTTGAAAGACAGAAAATATGAATTCCGCCTAAAAAAAAACACACATTATGCAGGTCAGCAGCTTGTTTACATTGTAAAGAAGCAAATAAACATCATAAATAGTAACTACAGCTAATTATTGACTTTTTACCAACTGTTTAACTCTGTAACAATAAATAATTGAAAGGTTATTGAGGTTTTGATTTAAAATAGTCTAGGCAGAATCCCATTATAATAAATAGGGCACAATTTGGCACCTTTTGGCCCAAAAAATTCAAATTTGTAATTGAAAATTTTGGATCCTATTTACATATTTGGTCATAAAATACAGTTTTTCCAAGAAAAAAAAATACACTTTTTTAAAAAATAGATTAAAATAAACAAGGATTGTCTCTAAAAGTGGCAAGTCCCAAAAAATGGGGACTCTAGGGCTTAAGAGGTTAAAGTATGTTAAACTGATGAGTAAAAAATTTGACCAAACTAATAATGGGCTTATTGTTTTAGTGAAGTTCAAACAGTTTAAATTCCAGAGTTTTGATGAAACCCAGTGTCGTTCAGCCCCAACTCTTCCGTTCAACAGTTCATGGAGACTATATTTAGTTTCCATAATATGTGGCCTTTACTGTTCCCACACTCGGTTGCAGTCCTGCCATCCATCTGCATTCAAGGCCAGTGCACTGACATCTGTCCTGTCACAGACTCCATCTCAGCTTAGCCCCGCCCTAATTTCATTTCCGCATCTCTCTACCCTGCCTTTTCCCACATTTCCAATATATAAACATGCACAATTATTAGGCAAGTGAGTTTTTTTTGACCATCTTTTTCATCACATTTTCAAACTGTAAAACTCAAAGCCTGCTGGATTGAAGTACCTCAGGTGATGGCTTTGAGAGGGGGTGTGACCAATGGGGATCCACATTCTGAATCAGGTGTACAGAGTTATTATGCAGTTTCTTTCTCTCAGATTGGAAAATAGATCTGACAGAGTGAAAAGTCCAAAATTGCTCAAATTAAAAAAAATATTGGGACGGGACCACAGAACCATCAAACGTTTTGTTGCAAATACCCATCAGAGTCGCAAGAATTCGCAAGTAATTGTCAAAGAAATCAAGCATAAAGACCACCAGGAATCCATTATGTTCCAGTGCTGCCATTTTCAGACCTGCCTGAAGTACAAACGCTGAGAGACATTGCCAATGTGAAAGATGAAAACATAATATGAGTAAAATGGGCTAGGAATTAGCAGTTCGAACCCCGCCTCCCACAGGTGCAGCTTGTCATTGTGTCCATGGGCAAGACACTTTACCCACTGCCTGTACGAATGGAGTGAGTGGAGTGAGTGGTTGGTTGGTGGTGGTGGTGGTTGTAAGGGGCCGATGGTGCAGATTGCCAGCCTCTCCTCCGTCAGTCTACCCCAATAGTAGCTTATCACCACCGAGTGTGGAGCGATTAAATAATGACTACAGTTTGTAAAGTGCAATACAAGTGTAAGCCATTATTATTATTATCTAAAGACAAATGTGTATCCCCCAAAAATGTGTATACCCCAATAGACAAAGACTGTTCAATGCTCCTGTTTGCTTCTCAATGCATAATGCCATATACTGGAGGGAATAAGAAAGCTGTGTCTCTGAAAATCCATCTAAAAATACTGGACTATCCCTTTAAAGAGGCAGCCATTTCTTGCATTTTCTTTCTAAATAATAATGATTCTGTCAGCACATGAAGTAATAATTCAACTCTCTACAATGTCTGTCATGGTTGTATTTTTATACAATACTGTTAAGTTTTGCATTTCAATAAGTAGCGAAATTCAGGTATCTTTTCAGTTTGTTGCTAAAGCCAAATATATATAGTTTCAATATTTCTAAAGACTTCGATGCTGTTGTAAGATTTATTGTCAGCATTATTTTGTCTATTTTTGTGACTATTATGACAAAGGGACATGGTAAGCATTAAGTTCTCAACACTGTGAAACACTAACTATATGGTCAATTTATGAATGTGTAGAAAAGAGAGACTGTTACCAGAAAACCATGGACCGAAAACAACTTTGTGTTCTGATTGCAATATAAGAGATATATTTATTTGATTTATTAATATATTGTAAACTCCATGTGTCTCAATACTGAACCCTGTGGAGTCCCGCTCATTCTGTGTCATGGTAATAGAAACCGAATGAGGATTAGAGATCATAATAAGAATACCATCAATGTCATGAACCGACTGCTATTTACTTTGGACCAAAAATGAGTGTGTGTTTTGAAAATGTGCCTATGTGAGATCCAGCTGTATGTGTGTGTGTGTGCGTGCGTGCGTGCGTGTGTGCGTAAGCCAAAAGGAGCAGGTTACTATGGCGATGGAGTACTGTACCTTAATGTGTATTTACTAGTCAAAACTATGGTATTGTTGTAATAATCTATTTAGTGCAGACCTGTCTCCTGCGTGCTCGGGGTGTGCGCATGCTTGGACTTGTGTGTACAGTAGAGGTGGGAGATATGAACATACAAGTTAATTATCATGTGACCCAGTGACCATCTCCCAGTTTGGAGACATTGTTAACATGAGTCTTGTTTCAGCACTTTTTTGTTCCATGCAGCTGACAGGCGGATCACCAGAAGAAGACAGCCTTAGTTATTTCGTAAGGCAATATAATACTATTAATAATGAATCTTGACAGAATTCTTTCTCTGAGAACATTGTCATATTAATTTTTTGTCATATCGCCCACCAGATTGTGTGTGTGAGTGTGTGTGTGTGTGTGTGTGTGTGTGTGTGTGTGTGTGTGTGTGTGTGTGTGTGTGTGTGTGTGTGTGTCAATGTATCCTCCTGTCGTCTTGTTAACTGCCAAAAAAATCCGATAAAGGAAGTTGACTCCCCTTTGCCTCTCTCTCTGACCTCGCAAGCCTATGTAAGATCTATGTATGTCTAAAATGTATTGAGAAACACATCTGTATAGAATAAAGATATATAAATAAATGGTAATAACAGAAAATATTAATAAAGGTATACAGAGGAAAAATACATCTGATTCATTTGTTTTGTGGTTAAAATTAACTTTTGTTCAGATTGTTACATTGCAGCATTTTCAAAATATTTACTTTATTATTAATTCATGTTAAATTACTTATAGTATCAAATAGGGCTGTCAAAGGTAACGCTTTAACTCACGATTAATCAAAAATAATTCATGCATTAATCATGGATTAATCACAAATTCATCGCACATGTTTTGGCCGAACAAACGCCAAAGAAGGTGGTGTTTGGTAAAGTAAATTTGTATAAATCAGTTTCTCTATATGTCATTGGGACGTCACCAGATACGACGACCCAAAAATACATTTAATTTGTTATTCATATTGTATGATCTAGAAATTTCCACAAACTGTTGTTTTGATAAGCATTAAATCAACCTAATAAGCTGAAATCGTAATAAAAAGTTTATTAACTTAGTTAAAATTAGTGTGTTTTATGCCAGAGAAATGTAAATAATTAATCCATAAAAACAATCAAATTAACTGTGATTAATCAAATTTCAAAAGTGTAATTAACCGATTGGCAGCACTAGTTTCTTACTCTGTAACTTTTAAATAATAATAAACTTTATTTGTATAGCACTTTTCTGAACAACAGTTACAAAGAGCTTCATTGAAAATATCAAAATACAGTGATACAAATGAGTCACATTTCAAAAATCATGAGTCATGACTAATAACAAAGGTCTTATTATTAGCTTGCTGTATATAAGACGGAAGTGAGTTCCACAAGGAGGCAGCACGAACTGAGAAAACACGGTCTCCTCTTGTGTGACCTGGGCACCGCCAGCAGTGCTCCATCACTAGACCTCAGAGCTCGGGCAGGAGTACAGTATATGGTTGAACAAGGTCGCAATGATAACCAGGCGCCAAACCTTTCAAACATTTAACAGTAAGCATCAAAATGTATTTGATCTAATAATTCATCTATTAATTAAGCATCTATTTTATTACTATTGTTGAAAAAATACCTAAAAATGAACATGTGTCTTTGCTGTGAGTGGCTCACCTTTCCTGTAACCTGTAACTTTACTGGGAGCGGGGACGTCTCCAGCTTGTCTCTATGGAGATATTGCCAAAAGGCAGCCAAATATGAAATATAAATATATTAGATCGAAATCCATTCTGTAACCCGCAGCAAAATTTTTTCTATTTTCTATGTCTAGCTGGTCAAAAGGAGCATGCTTTGTATTGCAATGGTATAATCCAAAATGTTACGCAGTGCACCTTGTAAGTTTGCTCTTTAAACTTATCTATCCTGCTTCTGTAGTTATCACTGCAACTGCAGCTGCATACAGAAAATACACATGACTATCTTCCTTCTGCGTCAAAAAAGATATCTGCTATCTGCTACCTATACTTTATTTTCCCTGTACCTGTAGGATTTTTTGGTTGTTTTTTTGGGTTGGGACAGTACATGTTAATGAACACACACAAGACATACATGTCAAAACACAGAGCTGGACTGTAGCCATTGGCTAACTTGCATCCGTTGTCCTGTATTCATATACCAATGAACACAGACACTGAAGTATAGGTACAGGTGACAGAACGTACTGGCCAGAGATGGATTCAAACCACAGACTTTTTGGTTCTCTAGATCAGGGTTTCTCAAACTTTTCAGACCAAAACCCCCTAAATTACCATGAGAACAATCTGGGACCCCCACTGTAAAATTTATTTAGTAATAAATAATATCAAACAAAAAATGCATTTAAATTTGTTTGGGTTACTGTTAGAATAGAAATAGAATAGAATAGAATAGAATAGAAATACTTTATTGATCCACATGGGAAATTCATCAATTGC
>OMNZ01060353.1:8637-21377 GCA_900303255.1 Lesueurigobius sanzi | reverse complement strand
CTTTTTACGTAAAAAGTAAAAGTATTTCTTACAAGAGTAATGTGTAGGATTTTTTAATCCTTTGAATCAAACCAGGATTAAACAAGGTCTAAAGTAGGTAAACCAGGACTAAACCAGGTCTAAACCAGGACTAAACTAGGTCTAAACCAGGACTAAACTAGGTCTAAACCAGGACTAAACTAGATCTAAATCAGGTCTAAACCAGGACTAAACTAGGTCTAAACTGGGACTAAACCAGGTTTAAATCAGGACTAAACTAGGTCTAAACCAGGACTAAACTAGGACTAAATCAGGCCTAAACCAGGACTAAACCAGATCTAAACAAGGATTAAACGAGTAAAGCACTAAAAATAAAATACTTACTTTTAAAATAAAATACTATAATAAAAAGTACAGATACAGGCGCTAAAATGTAGTGAAGTAAAAATAAAAAGTATTCATCATAAAATGTACTCGAGTAAAGTAAAAGTACCTATAATTTGTACTTTTTACTTGTAGTTGTACTGTTGACTTTACTTTCCACCAGTGTGGTCCAATGATTAAAAATCATGGTCAATGTTCAATAAAGCCACGTAAACACTGACTTATTGTGATGTATCTGTGAAATCCGTCTCAAATAGATAACGTTTATAGATGAACAAGCAATTCACACTGTGCTGCTGCGGAAGTCAAGTCGTTCCATTAAAAACTCATCTGCCATATGTTTGTAGGAAAGGCGCAGAAATGATTGGATTGAGTGCAGTAAAGCGGTGATATATAAAGACCCAAACATGACTCAAAAATGCAGGAATGACACAAAAACCCTCCGCAGTACACTTTTTTGATGAGTGAGGCCATTGTATTGCTCCAAAAGCTGAATGTGGGTCATTTAAATGTTTGTTGTTGTTGCTACTGGGCGAGTAAGATGAGAAATCGCATTGTAAATGAGAGGCTGCCGGCAATAATAAGTCTTCTTTACGCCATACGAGTGTATCCAAACAGAACTGACAGGCTCCAGTTCATGTGCTGCACTGCCCTCTACTGGACACTTGTGACATGACACCTACATTTATCTGTTCGGGAGAATTCAACATTGTTTTATGCCTTTTGGAAAAGAAAAATACAAAATAAATACTAGCACATACAGTAGAATAAAGTGTAATTAAAAATGTTGTCAAGTTTAGGAGTCAGAATAACTTAATACTGTAAAAAGAGCCTGAAGCAGCGTGTCCATGTTCAGAGGTGTCAGAGTCAGCTTCAAGTGGAGAGGAGTTCAAGTCTTCCTGGTTTAGTCCTGGTTTAGACTTGGTTTAGGCCTGGTTTAGACCTAGTTTAGTCCTGGTTAAGTCCTGGTTTAGACCTAGTTTAGTCCTGGTTTAGACCTGGTCTAGACCTAGTTTAGTCCTGGTTAAGTCCTGGTAAAGTCTTGTGGATTGAACACAGCTACATGTTCATGATTTAGCAGCTTTATATTTTTTTCCCAGACCTGATTTAGACCTAGTTTAGTCCTGGTTTAGACCTAGTTTAGACCTGGTTTAGACCTAGTTTAGTCCTGGTTTAGACCTAGTTTAGACCTGGTTTAGACCTAGTTTAGTCCTGGTTTAGACTTGATTTAGTCCTGGTTAAGTCCTGGTTTAGACCTAGTTTAGTCCTGGTTAAGTCCTGGTTTAGACCTAGTTTAGTCCTGGTTAATCCCGGTAAAGTCCTGGTTTAGACCTAGTTTATTCCTGGTGTAGACCTGGTTTAGTCCTGGTTTAGACCTAGTTTAGACCTGGTTTAGTTCTGGTTTAGACCTAGTTTAGTCCTGGTTTAGACCTGATTTAGACCTAGTTTAGTCCTGGTTTCGACCTAGTTTAGTCCTGGTTTTGACCTGGTTTAGTTGTGGTTTAGACCTGGTTTAGACCTGGTTTAGTCCTGGTTTTGACCTGGTTTAGTTGTGGTTTAGACCTAGTTTAGACCTGGTTTAGTCCTGTTTTAGACCTGGTTTAGTTGTGGTTTAGACCTGGTTAAGACTTGGTTTAGTCCTGGTTTAGACCTGGTTTAGTCCTGTTTTAGACTTGGTTTAGTTCTGGTTTAGTCCTGTTTTTAGCCCTGTTTTAGTCTTGGTTTAAACTTGGTTTAGTTGTGGTTTAGTCCTGGTTTAGACCTGGTTTAGTCGTGTTTTAGCCCTGGTTTAGTTGTGGTTTGGACCTGGTTTAGTCCTGGTTTTGACCTGGTTTAGTCCTGGTTTTGACCTAGTTTAGTCCTGGTTTAAACCTGATTTAGACCTAGTTTAGTCCTGATTTAGACCTAGTTTAGTCCTGGTTTAAACCGGGTTCCTACTCTCACCTATGCTCATGAGATTTTGACATGAGTTGAAATGGGTTTCCTCCGCCGGGTGTCAGGGCGCACCCTTAGAGATAGGGTGAGGAGCTTAGTCACCCGGGAGCAGCTCGGAGTAGAGCCGCTGGTCCTTCGAGAGGAGCCAGCTGAGGTGTTTGGATGCCTCTGATTGGTCAGAGCATAGAGAAGACAGATTGTTTTGATTTGAATTGCTTGTAGCAACCCATTGTTGCAGCATAACATCCGCTAACCGAATTATGTCAGCTGAGAAAGGTCTATAGAGTTGAAGCCCCGCCCCCTGAGCTGCTGAGCTTCTGTAGTGTCTGCAGTTTAACAGAGTAATGAGAAAACAATTAGAGTGTGTCCACTGCGCACCGAGTCCATTAGGGGATACCAATAACACCATAACACCCGTTCATTAAGGCTACAGGGCTCTGAGGAGGACACTCAGTGTTGGTGTTAGGCTTTCTTAAACTGCAGACAAATTACAGGATTTTAAAATCTGTTGAGATTTAAAGCAAATTTTACCTTCATGTTTTAGTTTATTGCCCTCAGGTCGGAGCTACCATTAATGGTTTGTGTTTTAATTGTGTGTTGTAGCACATACCGTACTTGTTTGTCTGTTTTGTGTGTCTGGCCCATAGACTGTATAATAATAAGGTAAGGTATACTTTATTCATCTCACAATGGAGAAATTCGTCTCAGCATTTAACCCATCCTTTGATGCCGCTGGGGCAATCCGTCAGGAGCAGTGGGCAGCTGTGTTTACAGGGACCCGCATCTCCAGATCTTGAGCCAAGGCTTATGGTCAGAATCACCTGGCAGGAGGATTTAACCTAACATGCATGTTTTTGAGACTAATTGTAGCCCACTACTTCCATAAGGATGTGGGGGCTGACTCACATGTAACAGGACTTAAGATGTAAACCTTTATGCTCCTCTTTAAGTCATTAGTGGACACACACTTGTCATTGTTACCTTCACGTTTGTCTTAACATGCACTACATTGTTAGCCTTGTAAACTAGAGCACCCTAGTGGCCAAAAATATTTTTTTCATGCTATAGTCATGCCATGCTACTACATTGTTGTATTTTTTTCATTTCACTATTTTCATTTTTATTTTCGCCCTGTTCTTAATAATGGAGTTGGCTCCAAAAACCGAGCCAAACAGCTAGCATAGCTGAGCTTGGTTAGCCCGCACTGATCGCTATGGGGGAAGCTACAGTCTGGTCTGGCCGGGCTGCTGCTGTCCCTGTCTGCCCACCTCCTCAGGTTAAAAACGCAAGTTTGTTTTGAGGCGGGATGTGATTTTTCCTAATAAATAGATGGAAGGCCGAACCTGCCCGGATCCAAACTGAAAGATCACTTTCTACAATTACTTGTTTCATAAATCATATAGACTTAAAAGGGGGGCCTGGACGTCTTCCCCTGGGAAAATTTTAAGAAATTGACAATATTTTCAGTATTTTAAATCAGGGGTCTCCAGACTGTGGCCCAGGGGCCAAATGCAGGCTAATTTTGCTTGGATCTCTGACTTCTTGCTGAGTTGGCACACATCACCAGAGTCTCTTCCTTTATGGGGAGGCACAGCAGGTTTAGACCTGGTTTAGTCCTATTTAGGCCTGGTTTAGACCTGGTTCCTACTTTCACCAATGGACCTGGTTTAGTCCCGGTTTAGAGGACTAAACCACCACCAGAGATGGTACTTTTTACTGCACGATTAATAAGCAAAGTGCACATTGCATCTGCACATGCATGGGTTAACCAAGTAAAACATTTTGGCTACCAAACAAACCACTTAGTACAGGTAGGTAGGTACAGGCCTTAAGTAACTTAAGATAAGATAATACTTTATTGATCTCACAATAGAGAAATTCACTTGTTACAACAGCTGTTAAGAAAGGATCACACAGGGGTGTGCAAAAAGTCAGGAAATGTGCCATCAAAGAAGAAAATAAGGTAGGTTACTCAAAGGTAGGAAGAAGAAATGTGACTCACTGTCACTTTTTATGTCATTTAAATTGAAACTGTGAGAAAACAATGTTGATGTGAAATGGACAAATAGCTGCAAGTCAAATTAGCATTGATCTTTGAGCTAGGTCAAAGACAAACATGAAACATATGCTTCCAAATATCACATATGAGTTATTCATATTAGATATCAGTTGTTTACATTGGTTACGCTCCAATAATGGCAATGACGAACCGCTGTCAAGGTCGAGACAATAGTCCAAAGTACGTAGGAAGCTTGTCACCAGAGGAGCAGCTGCTTATTTACGGAAACTCACTTTAAGTACAGGCGAACATTATGTATAATAATATAAATACTAGAACTTAAGTTAGTTAATTTGGAGGATGCAGAATCATGTAGCACCACTGGTATGCAAGATAAATCTAACAGATAAGGCATTTTGTGTTTGGCAGGCAACAACGCTAACGGGAATATTCCCTAATATCACCCATATTATAATAATAATAATGGCTTACACTTGTATTGTGCTTTTCAAGCCTGATTACCAAGTTTCTCAAAACACTAATATATGAATGCAGCTCTCTGTACAGGCTGGTTTACGATAAGGCCTAAATATATGAATGCAGCTCCCTGTACAGAGTGGTTTACGATAAGGCCTAAATATATGAATGCAGTTCTCTGTACAGGTTGGTTTACGATAAGGCCTAAATATATGAATGCAGCTCTCTGTACAGGCTGGTTTACGATAAGGCCTAAATATATGAATGCAGTTCTCTGTACAGGGTGGTATATCTTACCAGATATAAAATGAGCACCACAAACACATTCTTGATCTCAACTTTGGCTCATTTTTTTTTTCCTTTATTTTGACAGGTTGGACACTTGAGACTCGATGTCTCATTTACGAGAGAGACCTGTGGGTTACTTTCACATGATATCACATCATCATGTGATGTTGATAGCAAGTCTCGTCTTATTCTTCTGAAAGTGCACACCTGCGACCAAACAAGTCCTGGGTTGTTGGTCCTATTTGTGCGATTAAAAACGCAACATGATGGCATATACGAAAACAAACGTGCCTCAGTCGCGTGGCTATGCTAATACAGCTGTATTCCAGTTGTTTTGCGCGCACATACACCTTATTTAGTTTGCATTTAGTTGCAGTTACGTCACATGAAATGGGTCTATAGAAGCTCTTTTGAATGATGTCATGTCATGTGAATGTGACCTATGTTCTTCATTGCTTCCTTGCGCCGGCACGGTAGCGCAGTGGTCAGCGCTCGGGCTTCACAGCTAGAAGGTCCCGGGCTCGATCCCGGGCCAGGACGGGGCCTTCCTGTGTGGTGTTTGCATGTACTCCTCGTGTCTGCGTAGGTTTCCTCCCGGTGCTCCGGTTTCCCCTACCACTAAAAACATGTACAATAGATCAGGATGAATGAGAGCGTGTTTGTGTGTACGAGTGTGGGGGAACGGAATCCGGAGTAGTGTGTTTACATGCATGGCCCTCATGTGTGTTCATTAACATGCACTGTCCCAACCAAATAAACAATAAACAGACAAGCTTTGAGGCAAGACCGCTAACCACTCTGCCACCGTGTCTATATAATCTCTATGAAACAAAGAGACAAGAGTTGATCTGAAATCCCACTTGTGCTTCAAGTTACACACACGAAGAAATCTCTCTGATAGTCTTGCAGCACCACGAAACATTTATATCCCTCCATATTTATCGCTTCATAAGTACATCCCTTATTATCCGCGCTGACACGGCATCTCCACTTGTGCGCAGTAAAACGTGGAGGAAAAAAAACGCGCTGGCACCGGAGAGAGACACTGCGGCGATTGTGATTGATGCATTCCCATTAGACGGCCATGTTGGAGAGAAAAGGGGGAAGCGCTGAGATGTTTCACAACACATTACCCGCTCGTGCGCACAGGCCTAAATCGGATATATATAGAGGCTGCTCGGGTCGGAGATATCCTCGTTCTGATCCCGTATATATCCGCAAACGTATTAGTGATTCGGATTGTCCCGGGACGAAGTGACAGCAGAGTGGAGTGAGGAGTGAGAGACTGTAACAGAGCGGTTATGTGTGCAGCGAGCAGGAAATGTAGATGTACGACAAATTGCAGGTGTGGATATGGAGTCCGTCACTGCGAAAAGTGTTTGTCTAGGTGTTTGTGATGCTTTTTAGTTAATTGACGCTGCAAAAAATACATACTGTATCTAGATTAGTTTAAATAACCCAATAAACGCAATACTGTTTTGCATGTAGAAAGACACACTGGGAAACAAATAAATGGCTTTATCTTTAAAATAAGGTTAGAGTGTCAAACATATGGCCTGAGATGATTTTATCCGGCCCCATGACTTGCATGGTGTCACCAGCCTGACTCCATGTATGAGATACATTCGAAGACAGTCTGGGATTGCGCCGTTGACTGGCTCAAACTCTGGTGAGAACACCACCAGACCAGTCAGAGCACGGGAGGTGGGAGTTAGCTATGGGCCATTTTCAGCGTCTACAAACTAGTCAAGATGGCAGCCGCAATGTTGTGATGTTTAAGCACGGCCTTATCTTCTGTTTTGAATGAGCTGAACTTGAACTGCTCTGAAGGCTTTTCGCCACTCTTCCTACTGCGTTTACGCAAGTCCCGCCTCTAGTTTCCAATTAGCAAGCCAACGGCACAGCAACGCTGAAAATGACACATCGCTAACTCCCGCCTCCTGTGCTGTGATTGGTCAAGTGGTGTTCTCACGAGAGTTAAACTCGTTAAACTAAATAAATATTGATATGTATTACATTAAATAAATAAATATTGATATGTATCACATTAAATGCATGCATTTAATGTGATACATATGATCAAATGTTGAACATTAATGTATTAATATATTTATTTATTTATATATTTATTGTTTTGGCAGTCCTGGTCCTCCATACTAATGTAGTGTCCAAACAAATGTAATGCCCAATCAGTTTTTAAAGTGAGAGTCTGGAAGTTATCCAAAGAAAAGAGTGAGAGGGAGTGTCTTGTATTGTTTACAATAGAGCATCGTAGTCCCACCCACTGCGCTGGTGCCGGAAGTAAAAATCCCATTCAAAAATCCCATAGACTTAAAAAAAATAATAATAATATCAAATGTCTAAAAGAATGATAATCAGCTACGTGGTGACTTATGGGCATAAAACACACAATAATAAATTAAAGTTGCATCCAAAACTTTGTAATCCAAAAATGTTCTTGCTTGTAAAATATCCGCGCTATGGCTAGCAGTTAGCACGTAGCTGATTAGCCTCCGTCGTGCTTTTAAACTCTTACAATTTGAATTTTACGAAAAGTCTATGGAGATTTTGAATGGGATTATTACTTCCTGGCACCGGAAAGAGCCCGGATGAGGGCGGGACTGTGATGATCTATAAGCAGCTAACCTTATACAAAGAGTGCATATTTAGCGTTAGCGCTAGCATTAGCAAAAAGCATAACCATTATTACAACAACTAACAGACTAATGCACTCATTTCAACATATTTTGTGACTATAAATACTTTGTAACTGTTTCATTCAGTTCCCGTTCATAAGAAACTTTGCCAACTCTTCGTACATGTGCTTGTCGTAGCTCCATAGCTGTGCTTGCGACGTAATGGCTCCTCCATGGATGAGAAACAAACTAAGCGCGTGTGCGATGATGAATGACAACCAGCTCAGGGAGAGTTCTGTTCATTGGTCAACGCAACAGAACTCTGATTAGTTACTGAGATCACGGAAGGAGGAACTTTAGAAACATATAAGAATAAATATTAATACTTACTTTACATCAAAATGCAAGTAGTAAATTTAGACTTCCAGACTATCACTTTATATAGATAAGACAATAGATACAGTAATAATTCATTTTATTCATAAGCGCCTTTCTGGACACCCAGGGACACTGTGCTGCATTATGACAGTTACCAGCAGATGTATTCACTAATATCTAGCTTATTGAAAAACTAAACAAGATCCAAAATCCCTTCTGAACACATATTTGTAACTAACATAAATAAATCTGGCTTCATCCTTTATTTAGATTTTGTCGCTGAAAATGTTGGCAGTTTTGACAATTTCTACACATAAAATGCCTTATAGATCTGAAAACATAAAATGACAGAAAACTTGCAATACATTTTCTTCTCATATTTATCTCAGTCATATATTTGATATCACTCAATTATGTTTTCTTTTTCCCTATTCGCCTGCAGCGTCTCGCCTTTATACATGTGTAATATATACTGTAGTGATTTTGTGAACAGATAACCAAGAATCCCATGCTTTTTGGAACATGTGTGTAGAGGTCTAAACTACAGGGTTAACAGGTTTGATATAAAAGAGACAGAATAGTTGGTTCTCTGTAGAAGACATTATTATACTTTGTTTATTACATACATAATTGAGGCCTGTGTGATTTGTTAATTGCAGCCTTTCAATGCGTTTTCATTCGATGCAGTTAATCTTTCATCGCTATAATGGAGATCCTCATTAAGTTTTATTCATTAGAACAAACTGATATTTACGAGGCCTATTGCTTATTGTCAAATATTCCCACACATTTCTTTCCTGCTTTGTTGTTCTGAGTGATGTGACATTCACGAGAAAAATTATGAAAAAACATGAGAAAAATGACTGAAAAATGTGAGAGAAATTACAAAAAAACACAATATATATAACGACAAAACTTAATCAAAATGGTGAAAAAAACGAAAATGACAATATTCAAAAACATGTGCGTGATGTTGGCCAGTATAAGGACTTTCAGCCATAACAATATGACAGGTTTGTGAATCCAATCACTATCACATAATGAGCAAGTACAACTTTTTGGGGTGAAATTTCTTCTCTCCCATAGAGTTGCATTGACATCTGCTCCAATTGATATAGATTCTATGATGTCATCCCAACTTATTTACACAGATGTTCTTGAACCAACACATCTTAACAGTCCGGTCTGATTCATTTGGTCTTCTGATCTCTTTCATATGTTCTTGACTGCACTTGGCTGTATTCCCCAGAAGCGCCACGGGATGTTTCTTTTGGCCTCAGTCGTTCAGTTGGTGACATCTGGATGAAACTTGGCTAGAGACGTAGATATTCATCTGTACATCAATGGTTCTCAACTGAGCCCTGGAATTCCAACTTGGCGGTCGATCGATTTCTATGGCCTGAGCTCAATGCCGTTTTTTCCAAGTTACTGTAGTTCCGCTTTGGTTTCTGCGTCGTTGGGTCCAAACAGCTGTGTGAGAGCTGAGACATGCGCGTCACTCCCTGCACCACATGATTGAATCTGACCAATCAGTGTGTTCGAAAGCTAGTGTGTAGCGACGCTAGGTCCTAACAAGTTATTTTTTGAGTGATACAAACATTTTTAAGCGAGAAAGGGTCCATGATGCTTAAATAGCTAATAATCACGCCAGGGCCACCTTAATGTACCCATAGGCCCCCGGGCTTACCCAGGATTGTAGGCCCCCACTCTGATCTGATTGGCCCTCTGGGTCAGGTAGGGCAGGCCTACAGAAATCTGACAGGATCAGGCATAGCAAAGGCGGTATGGCCATAAGACACTGTCAGTGGCCTTTTTTTTCTTTTTTTCCTTAATTCTGATAGGTCCTTGACTATGGTAGGCCCCTGGGCCCTAGCCCATGCTAGTCCATTGGATAAGGCAGCTATGATCGGCGCAAAATCCAACCTTTGTGAAAGCTGCAGGTGTCCCGTGAGCCCAAAACAAGCTGCTTGTTTTTGGTTAATAGATTGTCAAGTCAGGATGAACGGTCTGCTGTGAAAACTTGACATGTCATGACACAAATTAAGTTTAGGAAGAGGGATATGTTTAAGGTTAGGTTTACATATATTTTCAGACAAACCAACTCATAGATCTATCCAAAATTACAGCAGACCGTCCCTCCCGACCTGACAACCCAAGCACTAACCGTTTGTTTTTATATGGAGCTCGATGGCAAAATCCTTTCTGAGCCCAATGAGATTTGTCTGCTGCTGTACCACGGAGCAGCCATTGAGTGAATTGGAGCGTGGTCTGAGGGCATGGTACCCTATGCAGATGCATGGACCATTTGGATAATAGACCGACTCCCCGACCCAGACCCTTCCACCGGCCACAAATGGAGGCTCTAAGGATGATGATTTTGCATTTGTTTGTTTCACTGTTTTGATGCACACAAAGTCCTTTGAGGCAACTCTTACAAAAATAGATTGATTGATGGTTGGGACACAATTTTCGGTGCTATCCTCATATACGGTAGGTTGCATCCACACTCTAGAACGGGTTCAACCTCCCACAAGACAAGTTGATTTTCTTCCTTGTCGAAGGACTAGGGCCCAAACCTCCCAATCGTGACCAAAAATAAAGCAGTCCTTTCTACAAACGCTTGTGTTGTGCATCATATATGACCCAACAGGGGTTTGGAGGGGGGAATTTTCAAAGGAAGGAAGGAGGAATTTTCTTGAGAACGTTATACACAAATGAACATTATTTCACCTAAAAGTTGGATTAGCACCTGCCCTCCGAGAGATCCCAAAATATTCCTCTCCCTTTCAAAATCCATAAATCCTTTGCTGCGACTGTTCTGAATGTACTCACTGTATGTACCTCTGTCTCCTTCCTTCCCCTTCCCTCCTTCCTTCCTTCCTTCCTTCCTTCCTTCCGCACTGTCAAAATGATTGATTGGGACCCGCTCCTCCCGGTGTCCTGCATTACCCCAACAAATGATCTGGCCCACTCCGGCAGACCTTGGCCGGTAACAAAATCAATATTTCACCATTAAAATCTATCAGAGCGGAGTTAGGGGCCGAGGCTGTCAGCGGGCGACACTATCAGGCCGTGGCAGCATTAAAAGTGACACCCCCAGCACGCGCCAATCGATGCGGGCCGCTTCACAGATCATTTGTGGTCACCTTTTAGCGCGTGATGGATGTCCCTGTGAAGCGGGTGATTCATGCGGTGACAGGGTTTAAAGAGCGCGGCTCCGCTTCAGTCCGGACGATCATCCCTCAGTGGAAGACCTATTTCACTGTCCGCGCCGGTGTTATGGGCTTTGTGGGCCGCCGCGTGTGGAAAACATGCGCACAAGGTCGTGGGGGTTATGAGATAAGAGAGAGGAGAGGGCGTTCGGATCACAGAGCGCGGAGAAGTCCTTGGTCCTTTTGGGTGGGGCATTAGCGAGATTAATGCAGGTAAACACAGCTGATTGTGTAGTTACAGGCTAATTTGCAATAGAGCTCAAGAGGCGAAGCTCCTCCCTGCTGTTGAAAGAATCCTATTGAAAATCTGCATAGACTAAAATATGTATATTAAGAGTTTGGAAGAGCGGCTAAACAGCTGTGTCAACTCAAGGATATACAATGATTAGCCTACATATTGAAGATTTATCCAAAGCATTGTGAAACGAAAGCCAGGTTATAAAAGCATTTTGCCTTCTTATATTGATTTTGTTTTGTTTTGTTTGTTTTTTATTTATTTCAAATTTATCGAAACATAGGCTAATGAGCATGCTCACTTGTTAGTCATCATTAGTTTGTTGATGTTAGTTCTTGAGGATCTGGGGGGAAGTAAAAACTTTTAAAAGAGATTTGTCAGTTTAAAATGTGCATCCTACATGTCCTTTAAGTCAGTGGTTCTCAAAAGTGGGGAGCAGGACGCTGACATGGGGGTCGTGAAATGTTTGGTAATACCAAGGAAACTTTTGTTCAGCACATACTTTTAAGAAGTGAGACTTTCATGGAAACTTATGAGACCAGGAGGAAAAAAGGCAGAAGCATCTCTTTCTCCTGGAAAATATTAGTTTCTCCTGGAAAATATTCAATTGTGTTTGTTTTGAGCTGAAAAAAAAAAAAAAGGAATTTATTAGGCCTACTTAAAAATAAATGGATAAGCAGTGTTGGGGAGTAATTAAACACATGTATTTAAAATACATATTCAGAATACTCAATTTGAGTAACTGTATTCAGGTACAAATACTCTCTCATTTGAGGGTATTTCCAATACAGTTACTTTTCAAATACCAAAGGAATACAGAGAGAGAGAGAGGAAGAAGAGAGAGAGGAGGGAGAGGAAGGAGAGAGGGAGAGGAAGAAGAGAGAGAGGAGGGAGAGGAAGGAGAGAGGGAGAGAAAGAAAAGAGAGAGGAAGGAGAGAGAGAGAGAGAAAGAAGAGAGACAGAGAGAGGGAGAGGGGGGAAGGAGAGAGAAAGAAGACAGACAGAGAGAGGAAGGAAAGGGGGAGAAAGGAAGGACAGAGAGAAAAAGAAGAGAGAGAGAGAGAAAGCAAGAAAGAAGAGAGACAGAGAGAGGAAGGAGAGAGAGAGAGAGGAAGGAGAGAGAGGAAGGAGAGAGAAAGAAAAAGAAAGAAAGAAGAGAGACAGAGAGAGGGAAGGAGAGAGAGAAAGAAGAGAGATAACAAAACAAGAAAGAATTG
>OMNZ01060338.1:0-11756 GCA_900303255.1 Lesueurigobius sanzi | reverse complement strand
AACTGAATTGTGTTTTTGATAATTATGTTCAAAGAAAAGCTATTTAAAACATTTAACTGTAAAGAGGGAGAGTTTGAGAATATTTAGTAGCCTTTTTACTGATAAATAGGAGTTATAGTCATTCACTTATCAACTAATCATCAAAACCACCGAGGCGGGGGGTACTCAGAGTATAAAAAAAAGGCCCAAGGGGTACGCAAAACAAAAAAGGTTGGGAACCACTGTCATAGCCTATTGAATCCAAAATGACTGGTATCGTCGATCCCTACCAGAAATTCTTTGGTTATGTGCAGAAATTCTTTGGTCTCAGACGATCTTGGAGGTGAACATGCTGGATGTGGAGGTCCCGGGCTGGTTGGTTACACGTGGTCTGCGGTTGTGAGGCTGGTTGGATCTCTGAAAGGCCTTTGGAGACGGCTTATGGTAGAGAAATGAACATTCGAGACACGAGCAACAGCTCTGGTGGACATTCCTGCTGTCAGCGCCAACTGCACGCTCCCTCAAAACTTGCGACATCTGTGGCTTTGTGCTGTGTGATACAACTGAACATTTCAGAGTGGCCTTTTATTGTGGCCAGGCTAAGGCACACCTGTGCAATAATCATGCTGTCTAATCAGCATCTTGACCTGTGAGGTGGGAGGGATTATCTCGGCAAAGGAGAAGCGCTCACTATCACAGATTTAGACAGATTTGCGAACAATATTTGAGAGAAAAGGTTGTTTTGTGTATGTAGAAAATGTTTGAGATCTTTGAGTTCATCTTATAAAAAAAAATGGGAGCAAAAACAAAAGTGTTGCGTTTATATTTTTGTTCAATTGTTTTTGTGTAATTTAGTCTGAATATATGTGTAGTTTTTCTATTCTTTGGTCATCTGCACAAGTTAAACCAGGAAGAACTGAAGAGGAAAAGACTTAAAATACACCTTCACAAGTATTGTATATTCATATGTTTCATGTTTTTGAAGATTCACATCACTCATTTAAAATCAAATGGATTTTTTTTGTACTTTGAAATACTTAAGTAGAAGCAAACACTATTATATCTTAGAGAGGAGGGGACTTTAGACAAGATACTGTTGTCTATTTACAATTAGAGTAACATAACAATTAGAAAACAGTAGCCTACAAATATTAAATACTTTTAAAGCTACTCAAATGTACTCGAGTATATATAAATGAGTACTGCCTCATGCACTTGTCCTGCCCATAAATGGTAGTTTACAGTGTGTGTAAAGTTCATGATAATGAGGTGAGTGGAGTCCTTAGTGTCATCAGACCGAAGACTTTCCAGAAACTTCTTAAGGCTGTATACAGAATATTGTCTTAAGAAAATATTCATGAATGAGGCCCATTATTCATAGATTTACATCGAGAGTAACAAATGATCCACCAGGGTCCACTCAGTTCTGAGTCAATAAATGAATTGAGCCACTGAAAAGCATTACAGTTGTTTCCCGTCTGCATTAAATCTAAGTTTATTGACCTTTTATGACATAAATCCATAAAAATACAAAAAGTACGGTCCAAAGCACATTCAACTGATGCTTTGATGAAGCTTTCAGTATTTTGTCAGTTTTACACAACATTTTTTTAACTCTTAAACCCCAGCAGGTGTCCAATTTGGGTCCTTTTAGGGTATAAGAGGTTAAATTGCGTTCAAAATATCAAAATTTTACTCAAAACATCTCCGATTAATCCAATGTTTCCAAATCTATGGAAATGATAAATGTAGTGGTGTGATTTTGCGGTGGCCATTTTGTACAGAATGCAAAGTCCTAGCGGTTTTTCAGAGTCCGCAGAAATGGCAGAGCACTCCGCTATCAAGAAGTCAGGGTCGACGCGACGAGAGTGAAGAGAAAGAGCGAAGCCGAGAGCGACAGCGCCGCGGCCCCTCCACAGTCGTCGGCGCTTTCCTGCACAAAAGGAAAGTGGCGCACAGTCAGGAAGTCACAAGACATCACAACATTCTACAGAGCGAGTAGCTAACAGTCACATCTCTGTCATCCCTGGGCATATCCAAACGAAACAAAAAATCTGTCACAAAGTTCATTGGGCCTCATTCATGTAACAAACTTTGTTCTCAAGGCGAGACCACGTGAATTTTCGTCCAGCGCAGGTCGATGAAGCCAATTCCTGCCAGCATTCGAACCGCCGCCATTTTGCTTTTTTGGAAATAATTCTGCTTAAAAAATGGTAGCTTTTTAAGATTTCAGATTGGATGAGTAGCTTTCGATTTGAATGTGTCCATTGAATTGTAAATACAACAATAGTCCACTTTAAATAGTTGAACGTGTAAACAGGGTTCCCACTCTACCTGGAAAATGATCTACCTTTTTTCAAGTCATGGAAAACGCATGGAAAATTACAAAAAAGTCAAATGTCCTGGAAAAACATATTTTGTCCTCCCTTTGCTTTTCTGTTTATCATAAGTGATACTTTGCTTACCACACCAGACTAAAGAGAAGCTCATTCTGCTCCAGAACACAAGAAAAAGTATCTTCTATTTCAAAATGTTCCCAGGGGAGGACTCCCGAACCCCCCATTTCACCATGCTCCCAAGAAAACATATGCTTTACATGTCTGAGCTCGAATCTCTTCAGACCAAAAAGCTATAGGCTTTAGTCACTATTAGATCGCATCCACAGGGGGCGCTGGTGAGTGAGGAGGACAGAGAGGCCCGCGGAATACCTAATCACAATGTTTTATGTATATTTGCACTTTTAAATGTCAGGAAAATCTTGGAAATGACCTGGAAAATAATTTCAAGTAATGAGTGGGAACCCTGGTAAAACAGTGCATATGCAGTGTCTGACCTGCTTATGATAAGCGTGGCACGACTCCGGCCGACGGCGGATCTTCTGGGACCTCATTCGATCACATTTAGATGACAAGTTATGTGCAGCGCTGTTAAGAACAACAGACACAGGGCTTTGTACCGAAGCACTCGACTGCAGGGGAAACAGTGTGACAACCAGCCTCAGTCTACACTACAATAGTCTCTCCAGGACCTTTTGCCCCTGTAATTCCCCAGCTACATGTGTCTCTATGGATAGTGTATGAGTGTAGTAGTTGAATGAATGATTTTTATGTATAGAGGTTATGCACATTCAGTCATGTTGGTAGCTAGAGTGAGGAGGGGGAACAAAGCAGTAAAAAAAAAGCAGGGGCCTTTCTGTGTGGAGCTTGCATGTTCTCCCCTGTCTGCGTAGGTTTCCTTCAGTTATTCTGCTTATGAAAGGATATATTTGATTTCCTCCGGGGCCAGAGTGATGGGGGAGTACTGTCTGGAGCAGTCGCAGTCGGCCTGCACCACCAACAGAAGCAGGTTGGTGTCTGGGATCTGCTGCACCACAAACATCCTGCAGAAAAGACCAGAAAGTCACTGTTTACAAAGTCACCACTAGATGGCAGTAAAACAACACCATGATGAGACACTGAACACCAAAACTCCTCACACAGAGATAAAACAAACACTGACTAACGCTGGGAAAACAAGCTATATCAATGTGAGAAAAACTGAAAACAAAGTACCCTGGAAGTCAGTGCCACAAAAGTAGCTTTTTTTTCTTTTAAAGAAAATGTAAATAGGTTCTTTGTTTTTTCTATATCAATAGTTACAGTACAGGAATACAGGACATTGGCCCTCATTTATCAAAGTTGCGTACGGCATATTCAGGGTGTAAATGAGGTGTATGGAAAAAGTCACCACCTGTTTGACATTTATCAATATGGACGTGGGCTTATGGTGCGCTCAAATCCTGCACCAAGTCAGGAGCTGGTGTAAATATATACACCATTTCTACGGAATATCAAACCGCACTGGAAAACTGGCTTTTATCACATGAAATGCTTCGCCATAGTACATATATTATTGGTGTCAAGGTGGGTTTAAAACTTGAATCAACCCACACCAAAGACATAGAACCTGGTCAGCTGCTGTAGGCAGCAGCCGGTGGCACAGCGTGGTGGCACCACGGCTCACCTGGTTCTGAGCGAGGTCCACATCCTGCTGGAGCAGCGAGTGCAAAAGCATGTTCCGCTGTCCTGAGAGGCCCAGGAATTAAACAAATCCCGTAATAGTACCACAGCATACGGTCCGGTTCAGGTTTGCCGTTTCGGGTCCTCTCGCCAAGTGTGGGCAGCCACTTCTGCGTGGTGTGCACCGTGGAGAGCTGGTCAGCTCGACCGCCCCGAGTTCTAGACCTGACCACAGACCACGGAGCTGTGTGACTCGAGTCTATATTGGATCTCTGGTCCGACTGCAGCTTTACTGCTTTAGTCTATATATTCATGATTTTTCAGGCACAAAACAAATTTACTGGTCATTTTTTATTTGTGGCAAACTTTTTAGTAGCCTTTTATTTAATACAAATCGCTTATAGTCAAAGTATACCAAATATAGCAAATACAATCTTGGAGATGGCCTAAAGTTAATGTGGGTTAGTTTCCGACTGTTTTTTTTATTTTATAATTTTCCTGGAGAGCCTAATGTGGCGTTAAATGCAATTATTCATTATTTCCTGGTTTGAGAAATGTTAAGTTCTGCCGTGTTCTGTGCGTGTCTGCTGTGAAATCCGTGGGTGAGGCCTCCTGATACATGCATATTCGAGGGCGTTTGATTCAAATGACCTTGGTTTTCACTCACCGCATTCCTCATCAGCACCAGGATCAGAGCGGTACACCCAGACTCATAAATGCCACGTGGACTTCAGCGTATAATCAAAATACACCCGAAATATACACCATTCTCAGCACAACTTTGATAAATGAGGACCCTTGTCTCCTTGAAGTAAGTCATGTAATGTGAGGTGAAGGGCAGTAGGGGGGGCTCACTTTTGGCAGCGTCCACACTTGATGATGCTGTTGGTCTCTTTGACGGACGGCTCATAAACGAAGCTCGGATACTCGGTCTCACACGGCTGAAGGATCTCCGCCTTCTTCTTATGGACCGAAGCTGAAACGAACAAACAAAAGTGTCAGACATAAAACAAATGATGTCAGAGTCAGCTGATGGACAAGAAGCCAAATCGCCATCTTGTATGACGCACGCCAAAGGTCAAATTAGCGCACATTTTACATTTCCAGTGTAGCCACGGCTCATTTTTTTGAAACAACCCTCCCTCCCCTTGTCTCAGGTGTCAAAACCATGACATTTAAACCATGTTATTGTTTTGTGTATAGATAACAAGATACAGTATGTAGAAGGCAATGAGAATGCTGCTATTAATAACACAGATACACAACATCTTGAAACAAATACTACTACAAATAATATTATATTAATTATTGCCTTTGATTAGTGTTTTGTAATTGTCTTTATTCCCCAAATAATGATTTGAGAATACTTATAGTAGAATTATTTGAACACCTTTAACACCTCAGTAGACTTAAAGATAATTAATGGCTCGTTCTACTAAAATATAAGTTCTATGTATTTGAAACATTTAGAAAAAAGGAGGGAATTCCACACCTGTCCAGCAGAGGGCACTGACACTGTCTTATGGCCACACCGCCTTTGCTCTGCCTGATCCAGTCAGATTTCTGAAGCTAAGCAGGGCAGGGCCTGGACAGTACTGTGATGGGAGGCCGTTGGGGAAATGTCAGGCCCCACTGGGAAACGCAATCCCAATATTACACCTCAGAGGCTTCACAGACATCAACACATGTACAACAATAAATAAATCTAATACATTTAAATTAAACCAGCTTGAAAACTGTGAGTGCTGTTTAAGAGTAAAGTAATAATAATGAGCCTGTGTTCTAATTTTGTTCATTTGTGTCATAAGACTGATTAAATAGAATATCTAAAACACACCAGATTGCACTAAATTACATCTGTGTAATTCAGGGAGGACCCCCCAGACCCCCCACATACTATAAATATACATTTTCACCTTTCTATTTCTATACTCCTGGAAAAAAATAATTGCCCAGCCCTGCCCTAGAGGGGTTCAATAAATGCCCATGTATGTTTATGTAGTGTATAATAATAATGTTCAACTTACTTTTAAGAGTTTAATCCAGTTTAAAAGCGGCGAACACAATGTTTTCACCGACATAAAGAAAACCATATACCGCGACTGGTCCGGCCCTCCTGCTAAGTTCTAAGACCCAGTGTGGCCCTCGCCTCAAAAGGTTTGCCCATCCCTGCTCTAGATTTTGAAGTTTTTGCTCCAGTGATGCAATTTCACTCGGTCTTGCTCGCAGATTGGTAGCAAAGGAGATTGACGTATTTCGAATGAATGCTTTAATTGCTGCCCAAAGTACTCTTGCGTCAGCAACAGCTTGTATTAATTAACAGAGAAGTCTGCTGCAACAGTCAGGGTCGGCCCAAGCATTCACAGGGCCCTGAGCAAAAGGATATCATGGGGCCCTTCATTTTTATTTTGGATGGATGTACAGTACATATGAAGTGTTCATTTGCAAAAACAGATATCTCCATTTTGAATTTGTAGCTAAATGATTTCAGATTTGTATCACTGTCCTCTAAAAAGGACACCAGGAAAAGTAAAGTTGAATCAATTGAAGAGTTCATTTGCAAAAACAGATAAGTGCCATTTACAAAAATCAACATTTGGTTGTGATTTTCCCTTTTCGTAGCTTTTTTTTTGATGACCAGACCTATATTAGTGGATCAGACCTATTCAGTTACTTGTTCTTTATCAAATTGATTCAACTTTAGTTTTACTTGTGTCACCTGTAGAGTAAGGTGATCAAAATCTAGAACAATTTGGCAAAGAATTCAAAACGGAGATATCTGCTTTTGCAAACGAACTCTTCAATTTCATCAATAAGTGACGTCATATTTCTGATTCACTAAAATTAATTTGGTCATTAAAATCACTGAAGAAAGTCTACTAAATTTCAAAAAGAAATCTAGATGCCCTTGATTTGAGAAACTAATTTAGTTGAGAAACAAAAAAGGTGAGACAAAACAGCAACTAGAAAGGCTGAGGAAGCTTCCGGTGTTGAGAGAGGCGCTTCTCCAGGGGTTGAGCTGTTTCCCCAATGTTCATCTTGTTACACCCCTCTGTGCCGCATGTAATGGTGTAACCCAAAACCTGCCTACCAGCCGGGAACATAAGGTGTTGAAGGACTTCAGTGATGTACTGACCCCGTGTTTGTAGAAAACACGTTTTAGTTGTTCTGACAAGTTGGCCACATATGAGAGAGTAATCTGAGCCTTATTTTTATTCAGTGTTCTACTTTTGGATTTCTTGCTGTGACCTCTATTAGACTCACAAGCAAATGTCCAATCTGCACACCCACACACCCCTGCAACGCCTCACGCACATGGTGGTATTCAGCCACTCGATCCACCTCTAAGGTTGTGATGCTCTGTGAGTGCTAACTACTACCCCTAACTTATGGATGAGTGGGTGGTGTGAGGAGAAGTGGAGGTACTAGTCTCTTTTAAGGATCTTTTGGATAAAGATCAGCGGTGGTTTGAGACAGGGATCGAGGAGACAGTGAAACGTCGACATTTCCAAAACGTGAGTCCAGTTTCTGTTTTGTCTCACCTTTTTTGTCAAGTTTTATACTCTTAAATTAAGATTAATCGAATCACAAGCAAAATGAGATAAAACCAATATTAATTTACTTGGAACTACTTACTTGTTGTTGTGGGTTCTTTTTAATTTTGATGTTAAAAATGTACACTGGCAAATTTCTTGAAATTAGTTACTCAAATCCAAGTACTAATATACTCATTTTATTTTCTAGATTTCCTTTTGCAGATTTGATTTATTTTGACAAGACATTCGCCATTTGAGGGAAATTAATGAGGCACACAACACCTGTATTACAAATATTTGCACAATTGGGGGCCCCCTGTGGTCTCGGGGGCCCTAATAGTCTGCTTATTGAGCTGGGCCCTGGCAACAGTGTGAGTCACAGTGAAAGATGAGTAACGCGCAAATAAACAGGTTTAAGTTTGTGGATGAGCTCACCGTCAGTGAAATGCTCCATGTGCCACAGGCCGCAGACGTTAAAGTCCAGCAGGAACCTGCAAAAGAGAGCCAAAGATGGAGGGACGGTGTGTGAGAGAGAAAGAGAGAGGTATTGAGGGAGGGGGGGAGAGAGGGAGGGAGAGAAGAGGAGAACAGGCTGTTATGAGGTGCCATTAAAATCCAAAGCAGACAGTGAACAGATTGTGCTGACACTGAGCCCCAAAAGATTCGTCGTTTCTGTTTCATAACTTTAACATGGTTGTTGTTGTGTTCATTGTTTACGCTCATAGACATGTTTATTATTTGGTGGCCAACTACGCCATCTAGTGGTTGATTTCAATGACGTTGTTAGAACAGTAGAAGAAGAGGTAAACAGGAAGTTCACTGCGCTAACGCTACATGGCAGCTCCTCACTCCTCTTTTTGTATTTTGTGTTGCAAAAGCATCGTCTGTGAGTATTTATATTATAATAAGTACACCCTACATATTGTTAAAAGAATACTTAACAGACACGTTTAAGGTTTTGTGCATGAATCGTGTAATTTTGTTGTAAGCTGACGTAACATAGTGAATGCAAACAAGCTAATTAGCCTTTCTCTTTAGGTAAAATATTAACATGTATATTTCTTATTTTTCTGTTTCACAAATTAGTGAAGTGTGAGTGTCTCAAATTAAATTAATTCGGTCTTAATTTGACTAATTGTGACTTTCCAAGTACAATATGTGCCAGTGGAAAGTACTTTTGCACTTTGCACAGCCACTAATCATGAGTGAATAAAAGATTTCTGTGTTATAATTTTCTATGAAAAATGGTCAAAAGATTAAAGAGGTATGTGTAAACTTAAAAGGGTATGTAAACCTTTGGCCACAACTGTATATAGTCATGTTTACCTATATAAATATATAAGTATTATCAATAATATTATCTAATTTATAGGGCCCCCTATTGATTTTTGCTTGGGGCCTGAAGACACCCTTGGAACGCCACAGAGCATAATTAAAAAATGTATATAAAAATTACATTCAAAAATCTTTTGTCTCTTTGAAATGAATGGATCCCAAAGACTCGGCTCCTGTAAAGAGCCAGAAACCCATCGCTACTGTCCATCTAAGTATAAAGGCTGTTTAGCAGGTACAGTAAATGTGTGAGGTATGTTAGGCATGAGTATGGACCGATGTATGAGGATGGCTCTTCTCTTTGGTCCTCATGGTGCAGACTTTGGCACAGGGTGACCCCAGAAAGAACTCTGTAACATTGAATCCTATGGAGACTTTACACATGTCAAAAACTTAAAGTCTGGCTCCAAAGTCTTTTTTCTAAACCTTGTGCTCTTGTGACAACACTGAGGAGCGTATAATACTTTTAACCACCAGAATTTGGAATTCATTTATTTTTTGAAGTTTGCTGAGCCAACTTTGATTGACAGGCTCTGGAGAACGCTGGAGGCTTGTTACCGCTCTTCAGCTTCTCGCCTTTTTTCCCTTATTTTAGGAACATGCTCCATCTTGATTTGACATAATGTGTCACTATTACTGTATATACAGTATATATATATATATATATATAAATACTGTATATATATGTATTAGTGATGTCAATCGATTAAAATATTTAATCGCGATTAATCTCATGAATGTCATAGTTATATCACCATTAATCACAAGTCATACATTTTTAATCTAAAAGTCCCTTGAATCATTTTTATAATCTGAACATGGAGAAGTGGATTGGTTTGCTTTGCTTTTTATTGAAAACGTGTAGTGTTACAATACAGTTTTTACTGTAACTACAGTCAGGTTATGAAGAGCACTTTTTTTAATGGTATTACTGCATTCAGTGCAAAAAATGCATCATTATCCATTAACCTCACTCTGAGTTGGCTGTGCCTCGTCGAATCTCCAGTTTTATAGAGTAATTGGAACACTAGTCTGTTTCATTTTCTCATTGTGCCAAGTTTTAGTATCATGTGCCTGTCTTAAAGGCCATGCGCCAAATGCACAACGAGCACCAAAACAACTCACACGTTATAGCCTCGTTGGGACTATTTGATGGTGAAAATAATGAAGCAGACTCTATCAGGCTGCGAGCATGTTACTAACCTGAAAAAAGAAAGAAAAACATGCGTCGTAAGGCAAGCTCGTTTACTTTTACACACATTGTTTTCCCTGATGTGGTGAAAGTAAAACCTCGAAAGTCCCGATAAATTCTATACGTGATTTCAAATGTGTTTCAGCAGCTCATTAGATGTAAACAAAAGAGCCATTTCTACTCCTTAAACTCATCATTTTCGCGCGGTGTTGCCCCGTTTCATTGACAGGCAGCTGTTACCGGCTCCCAGTGTTGTTTTTAACGTGTGCGGGTACAGGTCGGGTCGGGTTGGCAAATTGTTCTTCTCTGTCAGCGCATGTGAAATAATTAAGGTCTAATTATTTTCTCATAAACGTGTCCAAAAGTGGAGACAATATTCAAAAACATGTGAATGATGCAAATAATGATCAGGGAAAACATTTGGACATTTTCCTTTTCCCATAGACTATTGGCCCCTGCTCCATCAGGGATTATTACTATTAATATTTGATGCATGTGACAGTAAGTTACACTTACAGCCAGAAGTTGGAGAGAAACCACTTGAGGGCAGAAGCCAAAGCATAGAACGGCTGCAAAAACATAAATAAAAACAGGCACGCCATTAAACACCTGGAACACATGGAAAATCACCATATACAGTAGATAAAGAAAAGTCTTACGCTGAGGAGAGGACGCCCCCTGCTGACAGAGTGAGAGTGCATCTTACACATGGCCTGGTAGTCGAACAGGGACACTCTGTGGAGGATATGTGAAAGGTGAATGAGCCGTGTCAGGACAAGTGGGCTGAAGAATATTTAGCTGTAATTTTAGTCAAAGTCATATTCCTGTGACTAAAATGAGACTTGAACGAAAGTAAAAGTAGTTAATGAGAGTAAAACAGAGGCTAAAAAGTCCGGGTAGTTTGGTCAACTCATGAAACGTCAATAAAGTAAAAGAGGGGAATAAAAACATGAGTGACACAGTTTGAAAGAGCCTCATATCATTTAAATTCACTGCTTCACAAGATCCATCGTAGGGAAAGGTTCTTCAGGCTTCATCTGTACTCTGTAGATGAAGTGTAGGACGTTTCGATCTTAGTCCAAAGATCATTAGCTTAATAAAGACTTGAAAACGTTTGTGGGTCTCTTAAAGAGGGCCTAAACGGGCGTCTCAGAGCCTTGCTCCACCCACACCAAAAATTAGAAATCTGCCGTGAAAGAGGCGTGTTCGCTAATCCAACTCCAACTGGCTATGGGGGAGGAGGGGAGGAGCCACAGTGATACCACAGCGTTAGAGAGGATGATGAGGGGGAGGAGCCACAGTGATACCACAGCGTTAGAGAGGATGATGAGGGGGAGGAGCCACAGTGATACCACAGCGTTAGAGAGGATGATGAGGGGGAGGAGCCACAGTGATACCACAGCGTTAGAGAGGAGGATGAGGGGGAGGAGCCACAGTGATACCACAGCGTTAGAGAGGATGATGAGGGGGAGGAGCCACAGTGATACCACAGCGTTAGAGAGGATGATGAGGGGGAGGAGCCACAGTGATGCCACAGCGTTAGAGAGGATGATGAGAGGGAGGAGCCACAGTGATACCACAGCGTTAGAGAGGATGATGAGAGGGAGGAGCCACAGTGATACCACGGCGTTAGAGAGGATGATGAGGGGAGGAGCCACAGTGATACCATAGCGTTAGAGAGGCTGATGAGGGGGGGGAGCCACAGTGATACCACAGCGT